>JADDOH010014324.1:0-23937 GCA_016648135.1 Agrypnia vestita | reverse complement strand
TGGGTGGGCGCCACCCACTGTGGGTGGGTGGGTGCCCCACCCTGTGGGTGGGTGGGCGCCACCCACTGTGGGTGGGTGGGCGCCCCACCCTGTGGGTGGGTGGGTGCCCCACCCTGTGGGTGGGTGGGCGCCCCACCCTGTGGGTGGGTGGGTGCCCCACCCTGTGGGTGGGTGGGTGCCCCACCCTGTGGGTGGGTGGGCGCCCCACCCTGTGGGTGGGTGGGCGCCCCACCCTGTGGGTGGGTGGGTGCCCCACCCTGTGGGTGGGTGGGTGCCCCACCCTGTGGGTGGTGGACCACTGCCACCCCCACTGAGGCCTGCGCCTCCCCTGGGAGGGCGCTATCAGCCATAATATTATGATTAATACCTTTAAAGGAGGGTCTCACTCCTTCCGAGGCGCCACTGGCTGCATCCGCCGCCACTGGTAGTACCCCCTCCCTTGGGGCACTGTCGGCTGCCGCCGCCGGTGGTGCTGCCATCTCGGTTGCGGCTGCGGAAGGTCCTTGCCTCGGACCATTGTGAGAACGGCCCTTTTCAGGGCCACCCTCCTGGAGTGTTGACTGCGGCCACTCGGTTGCGGCCGCGGACGGTCCTTGCCTCGGACCGTTGTAAGAAGGGCCCTTTTCAGGGCCACCCTCCAGAAGTGTTGGCTGCGGCCTCTGGCTGGCAGCCATCGCGCGGACCATGCGCGTGTAGTCGCGGCGCTGTTCATCCATGCGCCGGCGCTCGCGGCGAAGCTCCTCCCGAAGTCTCCGAACGGTGTCTTCGGTGGAGCGTGATGACCGGCTGGATGACCGGCTAGATGCGCGGCTTCGGCGAGACTCGGATCGAGTTCGCTCCGATGCCACTGACTCCCCCCGTCGCTGGCTGCCGCTCTCCTGGTACTGGGCGTCGTCGTCCATGTACTGCGGCTCATCCCCAGCGTGCGACATCCTGGTTGGCTCTGGTGATGCGAAGCGAAGACCAGCAATCCGTCTCGACAGGACCAGCTTGTTCCGCACAGAACAGGCAATACAGGTGCGGTCCGCTGATTCCGCTTCAGAAGCCTTCGGGATGTCTCACACAGCACGGGCGCACCGTGTGAGCAGCTGGAAAAAGAGCGATATTAGTACACGGAAATGTGCACCAGAGGCGACAGCAAAAGAATTTGCTTCGAGCAAAATGTCTAAACTCGACGGGGTCGTCAAGAATAATCGTCTTAAAAAAGACGGTTGTACTGCGAAGAAATACTTAGCTTGGCAAAATCCGTGCCAGCAGTCAGCAGTCCGCAGAAGCGGTAGGTACCGAGCGTGAACGTCCGCTCAGAGTCAGCACACCGCAGAAGTAGTAGGTATCGAGCGTGAATGTCCGCTCCGTCAGCACACCGCAAGGCGATCGCCGCCGATAGCAAGTACCGGGCGTGAAGCGAGAGCGCTCGGCGTTAGCAGGCAGCAACAGCAGATCTTGATGACGTAGTTCGGCTCGAGCTTGAGAGCGAGCGAAGTCAGCAGGCAGCAAAATCGTAGGAGGTCGTCGGGTAGGTAAATGAAACACACGTGAAGGGTCTGCCACGGCGTTTTAAACCAGACTGAGGGTCGGTCCGCCTTGAATGCGATATTTATACCCTCGGCCGGGACCAGGTGGCCCCGGCCTCGAAGCCAATTAAAACAAGTTACAGTTTGCATACAAATGGCGCGTTTCGGGCGCTTATTTCTACTACATATATTACAGTTTTTTAATTATTAAATTAAACGCACCTCCCCCGGAGGATTTACATATATGTCATTACATTGACTGCGTCTCAATAAACAGTCTGACATATTGCGTGGCAACCTTGAGACATTATTATTAAAGCAACAGTTAAAATATATCTCATTTTCTGGCCCGGCGGGCTATGAAATTTCAACAATTAAATCTCTTAAAAATCCAAATTAACTTTTAGGTTTAGTTTTTTGTGTCTATTATATAGAGTGCGTCGCAGCGCATCTGTTGATATATCACACTTTATTGTAAGTCGCAGCTTACTATAGTTATGAATTTTTAAACTTTTCAACAAAAAACTAATTTTGTAATTTATTCAAAATTATTTCCACATATGAGTGTGTATATTCTCTAGATAGGTCTTGATCCACTGATCATTATACAAAAAGAATTATCAAAATCGGACACCTCTGACGGAAGTTATTCCGGTTTGTGTGTTTATATGAAAATTTGTATGGAAAAAACCCAGCCCAGTATGTCGCTCATAAGCGGCGGCTGGTTTTGTGTTGGTGGTGTCAGACTTATGTTTCCATATTAATGTGATTGTGATTCACTCATTAATAATGTATTTGAAAAAGTATTTAGATTTTTCCTTGCCATAAAAAATGTATGTTTTTTACCAATGATCTGTTGGCAATCTGTTATGCCATACAGTCAATCATTTATTGTGTCATCTGTAGACAACTTTTTATGTCTTACAGAGTGTGTGCATGTGTGTGACTCTACTACTTATCTTTTATAAGTGTTGAGACAACTTTAATGTTGCTTATCAGGCAAATATGATGAGAATAAGGTACAAAATGCGCCTTGTGCGCAAATAAAAACATCTCCCGCCCGCTCTTTTTATTAAAACAATGAAAATGCGGTATTTTATTACATAGAATTATGATTCAGGTCCATCTGAAATCAAAACCATTAATTTCCATCATATTAGAGAGCTCTGAAATGTTAAAAAATCTGAACATTAATATTTTCATATAATATTTTCAGCAAAAACATACACATTTCAGATCATGCACTCTAACGCATTTCCATTGTCATCAGCGGGATGCGTTCTCATGGAGCTGAGGCTCCGCATTCGCTCATCCCCTCTCCCGGGTGCCGCCGCCTGACGCCGAGACACGTATAAGGACAACCACCGCGGCCGAGAACTCGCGCGCTGTCCTCGGCACGGTACCCATCCTCAACCGGGGCACGGCGATCGGCGGTGGCCCTGAAAGGGGCCTTTGCTCTGCTTCATTCACATCAGAAATTTCTATCATTTATATGACGCGATTACGTCAACCACAGAGCTTGAAATTTCGGTTGCCTGACAGTAGGCGCAGGCAATGTCCTGTCCGTAACAACCAGGCTTGAGTAAATCACATAGATTAATTGTGACCTCACCGGGAATCGAACCCGAAACTCTCAGTGAGAAGCCAGTGTCATGCTCAGTGGGCTACGAGGGCCGCTTTGTTGCACCTCATCCAACAGGTTGACATTTGACTGTCTGAGTATGATAGATCATTTTTTTATTACAGTTGGCTCTTCAGGTCTTTGCCGACCACACAGGTATACAGCAATCCTCTAAGTCTCCCTAAATTGACTGGTCTCCCAACAGGGAATTTCCATGCCCATCTCTTGGTCGTCCCTGTTGCAGAATCCCCTTTGGTGTTCCCTCGTAGACCTTTGTAGTTTAGCTTTATATTTCTTCATTTTCTTAGTGATATCCCCTTGTTGGAAGGCAAACTCAGCGTTTGTGCAGATGCCTGTCTATTTATTTATTTATTTGTAAAACAATATCAGGTATAGGTAGTAAAATATAAAATATATAAATATAAATTCCGTGTATAAGCAGTAAAAGGTATTCTACCGGGCGAAGTATTCTTCGAAGGATGTTTTTTTAGAATACTTGAATGTCCTTTAATTGATATCCATCCAGATTTCTCATCCATATAACCACACTATTGGCTTAACAGTAATTGGACCTGAACAGGTACTTCACTGTACTGCGATAGAAAGTATCCGTACGCAGACTTGCTGTAAATTGTGTTACCATTAGATATTAAAATTTTGTAAGCATTTTAAATGAGAATAAAATTTATGTATATCATGGTAAGGACTGTAGATTAGTCTATTCGAATATATGAGAGAAACTGTTTTCTAAACCTTTTAAAAATTTGAAAATGTATGGATGTTGTTACGGTGGAATTCTGAACGTTACATTGTGTAATGTGATTACCTAGGCCAGCTCATACAGGTCATAAGCCCTGGGCCATCCTATGAAGAATTCCATACACCTTTCCCATATAAATAAGTTACGAATTTAAACGAATATAATTGATCAGAAATTAATGTTATTTTCGTTCAAAAATTTTGATATTATGGATATCAAATGTGGAGAGTTAACAGAAAGAAGTTGCCAATATTGCTCGAGAGTTGAAAATCAATATTGTTCAGATTAGCTCAAAAGGAAATGAAAAACACGACCTTTCTTATCCATATTCATTTAATCAGTAATAGAGTGACAAATTATATTTTGTTTTCCTTTTCATTGTGAAATAAATGAATGATTTCTCGAAAAATTTTTCATCGGAGCTGACATGAAACGAATAAAGTTTACATCGGCTTGATTTCAAAAATTATCATTTTCAGTTGGACTCGCCTTACTTTTATATTAATAACCTCCAAGCCAAATATTATTTTTGAAAAAATTAATTAAGAATAAATTATAGATGTCTCACAGAGACGAAGCTATTTATATATGAGAAAAGTGGATGGAAGTCTCTTATAAGATGGTTTAGGGCTTACAACCTGTATGGCTTAAGTGATCACTCTAGTCAAATCAAATTAAATATACAAAAATACCAAATCCAGTAACCGTGTTCATAGAACATACTTTCATATAAAAATATTGTTAAAAATATTATTTTAGAGCTTACTAAAAAGTGAATTTTGTGATACTCTTATTATTTTTCAATAATTTTATCAATCCATGACATCACTTGTTATTACATAGTTAATACGCAATAAATAAAAATATAATAAAATTAGATAAGCAGGTATGACGTCAGACATTTATCTTGACATCGAGGCATCAAAATACCTTTTGGTTTCTCGGTTTGAACGATCGATAAAATATGTGGTAATGGGCGATACTAGACCCTCGGTATGTGAGAAACAAAAAAAAGGTTTTGGGGGTATTGAAAAGGGTTGGTTTCGAGCGCGGGTCACCCAACCCGTGGCGGGAAACAGACACAGGTTAACGAGTGTGTTCAAAATATGATAAACGATGCGAGGGATTAAAATATCTTCCTGTTAATTTAGTTTACGTCATAATTATTACCTTTTTATTTATCCAAACATTTATATTTCCAACAACAAAATAATTATTTTAAAATATGAATATTGTTAATATGTTTGTTAAAAAACAGATTGAAATTAACCACCCAGAATGACAATTAATTTAATAATCTCTCTGTAAATTCTTAAGTATAAAATTTATAAAAAAAAAAACAAAATGTATTTTTTACGATATCTAAGATAAACTCGCGCAAACATATCATTCAAGCAGCCACGACCTTATATCGATAGTTATATCAATTTTTCAATATTTTTGATTTATTTTTTGTAAAACGTTGGACTATCATCACAGTAACTTGATAAATGATAAAAACCCTCCAGAAATTCTAATTGTAATTGGAAGGTTTTTATTATTTTATTTGACTTGTATTAAAGGGAATGAGTTTTTCATATTTGTTATAAGTTACTGTAATGATAGTCCAACGTTTTACAAAAAATAAATCAGAAATATTTAAAAAAAAATGCAAACTTAGATGTCGCATATCTCCATAACTATTGATATCAAGTCATGGTTGCATGAACATTTTCGACTCATAATCAAAACAGGAATGTGGTCCTACGAGGTTATTAATGTTTTCTAGATAACCCTGTATGTTTTTTACGTGTATTAATTAGTAGATGTATTGTAGTAATATTGTTTTTTTCTTGTTTTAGGTATGTAATGTTAACGTGCTTATTGGCCTAGCAGTAAGACATTCGTCTAGTGATCAAATGGCCGGTAGTTCGAGTCTCATCCTGGTAGAACAACATTTTGGTAATTATAGCAAAAGTGTATGGCTTAATCTAAGAATGTAATGCGGGAAACTGTACACACAAAAGGGTAAAACCCTCAATTTTAATGGATGTATACTTAATTATACATATATGTATGTGCGATGGTTAAAATTATTATTTATTTACATAAAAATAATTGTTATCCTTCCTCTGTCCGCAGTCGATATATATTTTTATGTATTATGTATTTTAATGTTATCAAATTATATAGGAGCTCGTTTTCGAAACTATGTGTAAAAAATTTGGATTAGATCGACCAATATGTATGTAATTATATGACAACTTTTTTCAATTTTTTTTATGTATAAAAGATATGAGTCCATGACTGAATAGACACCATAAAATGATACATACCAATTTCATGGTATTGTTTTCTGGTATTTATGGTATTTTTCTCATTTATTCTGTTCTTTTTATTGTATTTATTCTGTTCTTTTGAACAGAATACATTTAAAATACAATTTTTGTTTAAACTTTATACTACACACACATAATATTTGCGTTATTTGTTACTACTCTAGTTTCGGGAGGAGCAGTCCCTCTCATCATCAGGTATAGTTAATAACTATACCTGATAATGAGAGGTACAGCTCCTCTCGAAACTATAGTAGTAATAAATAACTCACATGGACATAGGCTATATATTATCCCGTTAAAATAAAATAACTTTTCGTGGTGATCTATGTATTTTACAACTAAATTCGATGAAAAAATGGTTGAGCGATGCGCTTTTAACGCACGCTGTCTTAACGGTAAGAGATATTTAAATACTATAGAGATGTTGTAGAACTCAAAAAGTTCTATAAATAAAGTCCGCGACGACCTATATCATAGGTTAAGGTTAATACACAAATTGATAAAATATGACTAAAAGTTACTGAAAATCTACGCGTGCGAAGCCGCATAGGTAAGCTAGTTAAAGATAAAGTTGTAGTTTATATCCACTATTGGTATAAGTAAAATACAATTAATAAATCTTAAAAATTTGTCCTGGAGTCGTTCAATATTATTAGAGTATAGAGCGTGGTATTTTTATATATTATAGTATTTTTAATGTTTAGTTTAAAGGTGTTGAAGTCTTCCGTAGACCTCAAAATGAATTGTAACATACTCAACGCATTATCAGTAACGTTGTCCGTATGCGGAATAAATGTTAATTTCTTCTCAAATATCACACCTAAATTTCTTACAATACTCCGCCTGTGTGGGGTAATAGCGTTGCACGCGCAAATTTAAAATACAAAAGTAAAGGTTGTTCAATGAGTTCCCCGAAGAAAATGCCGGCATTTGTCGCGAGCGCGCCAAATTCCACCGGATATCAAAAATAACTACCAACATGGCTTCTACCCACTCGAAAGTCGGGCAGTTTCTTGGCGCAGCGTTGCACAAACTGTGCGTCCCTCGTCTCGGAGTGAGTGCGATTATTCCAGAAGATGGTCTGGACACTAATGTTCTTTGGGTTCACTCATTGCTCTGAGGACCTTATATCCGCTGTGACAGACATTCGTATCCCAACTCACTGGACCGAAATCATGAAATAATTTCTTAAAGCGGTTAAAATCCAGGGGAAGTGATTTAGAGAGGATTTGCCCCTTGTAAACATTTAGAAGACAAAATTTATCATTTAGCATGTTTACTCTTGTGTCGTCGTATTTTGGTTATTTACAGAACCGTGTTTGAACTTGTATGAGAAGATGTATAAATGTGGCCGAAGCAAAAGTGGTGTGCCAAGATAGAAGAGTGTGGCGTTCAATCCTCTCTGCCTACCCCTGCGGGGAAACGGCGTGATGGTTAGTTAGTTAGTGTTTATAATTCAAATGAAAAGTATGAGGTTTAATATCAGGTTTTCATTATAACACACTCTAATGAGTGTTTAAAGTAAAGGAAAATATATTGTTGAGTAGATTATTTAGTGCGAATCACCTATCTATTTTTACGTTGCCTCTTTATCAATATTAGACTTAATAAACCGTACTATTCTGTATATACACTTTGAGTATATCTAAAAGTGCTTATTTCTATAATAAAATAAAAATTATTCTGCAAAAAAAGTAGCTTAATAGTCTCGTGGTTAGAAATCTCGCCTCGTGATCTAAAGGTTGCGGGATCGAACCTCACTTCAGACCAGCAAGATAGTCCTATTTTCATAGCACAAACGTTTAGCTTAGTTTGAAAAAAATATATAAATAAAAACTCTATTTTTTTTTTTAAATGCTGATGATAATTTATCTTATCTCATAAAAATACACAATTTATTGAACTTACAAGACCCGTATTTTTTGTTCGTTATAAAATAATCCATATCGGGAGTATGATTTTTTCAAAATTAAAAGTAGGCTCAAATCGAAACAGTTTTGGAACCTGTGGTCCAGCGCAAATTTCCGCGAATTGCGCGGTATGTAGGTCACATTTTTACTGCAGCGCGTTTATTAGCTTAGCGATGTTTCAATAAAGGCTGCAAATGTTATACAACTCTTTTGTACTCAGGTACACACGTGTATGTGTTATGACGTCATGTACATTTATAGCAAAGTCTACCCAATTTGACCGTAAAGGTTACCGGCCCCAACGGTGTACTCTTGTACAAAATCAGTTGGTTACATTAATCATTGTACGATGGTATTAATTAAGGTTTTAGTAGTGGTATTGATGTGACTTACGGATGCATTGGTTAATTTAACGTCGACCGGTTTCGATTGCTCTGTATATTAGTCGGGGCGGACGCACACTAACTGATCCATAAAATAAAATATATTTAAAAAAAAAAACAATTGTTAGGCGGGGGACTGACCTTAGTCGTCGTGGGAGTGTGGTGAGAAGATATTGAAATGTAGAATACATAAAATAACACTGGTATTCGTAAAATTTCATTAGTTAAGTTATTTAATAAATTAATTAACTTAGATTTGTGTTGTGAGTTTTTTAAGTGTTATGGTATTTTTTAAGAAAACTTGCAAGGATTCTGTAGTATCGAAACCGTTTGTAAATTAATCAATGTGGTTTACACAAGATTTGTTAATTTATAAAAAAATGTCATTATATCCAAAAAAAGTAATGCCTATTACAAAAATTTTACCAAATATTTTTGAAAAGTCATTTTCAACTGATAATGTTTATTACACATTATATTAAAAATTCTCAATGTTTATCGATATTTAAATAGGTACCTGACCTAAATAATGCACCTCACAATCGGTAACCTTCAAACTAAGGCTTGCATTGCAGCATTCATATTATTATCCTATACAGGGTGTAACAGAGCGAGACCAAATTACTTTACAGCTATATTTCCGCCTAATTAATGCCTAGAAAATGCTTCACATTTTTTTAACCCCCCCCCTATGTGACCCTAACATTGCTTTTCTGTGACCTCCCCTCTACCTAGTGGTGTAGTTTTTTCATATTAATTCCAGAAGACATTTTGTGCTGTTTTGTCGTACCAACATTTTTTTTAAATTACTGATTACGTGCAAACCTATCTGCGCAGATTTATCGATCGCATATTCTGTACCGTTTTAAATGTGCCAAATGAAATAAATGAAAGAATTACGTAGCTCGACCCTGTACCCCTCTCCCCTCACGTAGCCCAGCGTAGTATTCTACCTAACTCTCCCCCCCCACATACGGCTTCGGCCCTTGATCAGGCAACGTGGTTTATAGAGCAGACCCTCCCTTACAGAGAAAAGCTATCTGAAAGATTTCCTTTTTTTTTTCAATATTTATGAATAAAGCTACAAATACACACGCTTATTTAGTGGCACGTGAGCATGCGCAGTATCGACCTTCTCTAGGCCTTGCTTATTAGTGGCATGTGTGTACGCACATTGCTAGTAACGAGCATGCCACTAGCCATACAACCGCCGGTTGATTTATGAGCATGCCATTAAGTGGCATGCCACTAATAAGCATGTGTATCTGTACCTTTATTTTTTGTCAGTCTTGCAGAAAGATTCCAGGGCTTTAATCATTTTGTTTGACTCGTATTAAAACGAATGTATTTTATGACATTTAAGTATGATATTGAGAAGATTCAGAAATATTGGTAGCAGGACTTCTTGATGTTCGATGACAGCATTTTAGACTCATAATGTAGGAATGAATCTACCTGTAAAATACAGTGGACCGGCTTTGTTACACCCTGTAGCAAAAGGCAAGACTGATCCGCTGATACCGATCGAAGCTTATTTTTTCGCTTTATTGCCCGAAGCTACGGAGATAAGCGAGCGATAAGCGCCGAACAATGGAAAACAACAAATTAATAAACGAGAGTGAGTTGCGCGAACGTGTGAAAAATATCAGTCGGAACAATGTTTAAAGCATGCCGTGTTTATATACAGGGTTATTTGTAAAACATTAATAACCTCGCAGGACTATATTCCTGCCTTGATTATGAGTCGAAAATGTTCAAGCTATTGTGACCTAATATCAATAGTTATGGAGATATGCGACGCCAAAGTTTGCATTTTTTTTTTTTTTCAATATTTCTCACTTATTTTTTGTAAAATGTTGGACTATCATTACAGTAACTCACATCGATTACGAAAAATTCATTCGTTTCAATACAAGTTAAATAAAATGATAAAAACCCTGAAAAATTCCAATTGGAATGTTTTCCAATTGGAATTCGAAGGTTTTTATTTTTTTATTTGACTTGTATTAAAGGGAATGAATTTTTCATATTCGATATAAGTTACAGTAACGATTGTCCAACGTTTTACAAAAAATAAGTCAGAAATATTGAAATAAAATATGCAAACTTTGATGATCTCCTTAACTATTGATATTAGGTCATAATAGCTTGAACATTTTTGACTCATAATCAAGGCAGGAATATAGTCCTGCGAGGTCATTAATGTTTTACAAATAACCCTGTATAAAGTGTAGGCTATCTAAATAACGTCACTTAAATACGGATACTTGTAAAGAATATCTATGTTTTTCCGGTTCAAAAAATATCAATGAATTCAGCTAAATAAATAAAATTAAAACATAATCCCTGACAAAAAACTGGACTTCGGTCTTCCGAGCGACTAGCGGTAAAAATACTTAACTGTTGAGAAATACAAATAAGACGTGAAAATATGGGTTTACAAATATTTTAAGCCCTTTATTAATAGTTCACTAGCTGTGAAAAATGATGGTACATTTACACGTCGGTTCCTAAAGAATAAATATGAAAAATAAAGGGAAAAAAGTTATAAAGTTTCTATAAGAAATTACGGACGTTACAGGAACTTACAGACAGACAACCAAATTATTATTTTTGGGATGATACAGGTGTCTCATGGCTAGTAGCAAAAAATTTACAGATGGAATTTCTCTTTGATAATGAGTCGAAAATCTTCGCCATAGTTATATGGAGATTTGCATTTTTTTTCAATATTTCTGACTCATTTTTTGCAAAAAGTTGAACTATCATTACATTAGCTTATATTGATTATGAAAAATTCATTCTCTTTAATACAAATCGAAGAAAATGATAAAAACCTTGCAAAAATTTAAAATAGATTTTTTTTAATTGTCGTATTTTATTTTAACTGTTATTGTAATGTTGATTTGTAACTGGTAAAACCTCGAACAGTTGAATTTCAATTACCAATCGTCGTTATTCAAACAGAATCATAATAACCGTTTAGCTCATTAGTGGTACCAACTGATTAAACATATCCAATGCTAAAATCTCCACACAGAATTTTTATTTTCCTCGGATAAAATGATATTCTGCGTAGTGTATATCTCTCAAGGGAGATTATATCTACCTTTCTGCAAAATTGTATTTCTAGGAAAGTTATATTTTAGTTGGAAATTTTAGTAGAAAACCAGCTTACGAATTTTCTAAAACATTATACAACTCCCGAAGGCCAACAATATTTTTTTTTATCTTCATTCATTCTGCGATTGGACATAATCGTTCCTCGAATAATAGAAAATTTCTGCATAATTTTATTAGTAGGTATTAAATTATGCAGAAATTTTATAATAGTATAAGAAATTTTTATCCTCCCTAAAACGAAATTTTCTCGTATGTATGATATACCAGTGGTGTGCAGTGCGTACGTGCAAAAAAGCTGCGCATTACAAAAGATTCCGCGTAACAAATATTAATTATAAAAGAATGTTAGTTAACTTAGTAAAAACCACTACCAGATTTAGGGTCTCCCGGTTTCGATACGTACCCTTCTCTTCGTCAGGACCAACACTAAACTACTATATTCACAACACTATACACTCCAACCACAATATTGTTAAACTTTCACCAATATTATATATAGTGTATATTGTTGTGAATATAGTAGTGTAGTGTTGGTCCTGACGATGAGACGGGTACGTCTCGAAACCGGTAGTAAACCTAAATCTGATAGTGGTTTTTACTAAGTTAACTAACATTCTGTTATAATGTCTAACCACAGAGTTAATGCTTTAAATATTAATAATAAATATTAATTGAATAATCTTTGTCTTATGAAAAAGACGATTTAAAATTCTATTTCTTTCTTTTTTTTTTTGACTGCCTACAACTTCATGCCAATGCTTCTCCTATTTCACTTATTTGCGCTCATCTTTGTTTCATGAATCTCTAAGAGAATCTCATTGAATTGAATATTTTCTTAAAAAAGTCGTACTTTATTCGCGCTGTCTTAACGTTTGAAAATTTTATGGGGTTGGCAAGTAAATTTTTCTCACCACACCGTATTTCTTCAAAAGGTCTAATTTTTGGTGGGAACTGCGCGCACGACACTTACAGAAACAACACTGTTACTAATTATATACTTACTGACATATTAAATGTTTTTCGTGTATTCCAACTGTTAGTTTGCTTTGATAATCAAATCTGCTAATAAAGTGGCGTTGTTTAAATTGATTATTACTTTTATTTGAATTATTGAGTTCATTAATTACAATTATTAGTATAAATTAAGTATGTTTCTGTTTTTATGACTTAGTTTATGGCCATTTACAAAAAAAAATCGTTAAATTAGTTTTTGAACATAAATAAGTTTTTTAACATTTTCTATACAAAATTCGTTTATTCATTACGTGTCTTTTTTTGTCGCATAGTGAAAAGAAACGTACAAGTAATTGAAATTAGTCCAACTTCTGATTTAAGTATGTACAAACTGTTTTCGAAATATATTAGACATTTTTGCTGTAGTATATTGAGAAGACGGACCGACCACACACACACCAAGGGCTGTTCTACGAGAAATAGCTCCCGTATCGACCCTACACTTTCGCCACCCAAGTTCGGCATTTTTTTAATGCTAAAGTGGCCATACTTACCGCCCCGCTGGTACTCATGGGACACATCATCCACACAAAACCTCTCAAAACGGCATGACCGTTTATGCGCGCGCCGCTATAATATATACCATATGAATTGAGTACATGACAGTTATTTTAATAATTATAACCTACGTCTTAGACAGCGGACCAATAACATCAGTATATTGTATGTACCGTAGAGTGGAAATAACGTCATCTTGGTTTTAACGCCTCGTTTATATAAGTCTTAAAATATCTATGAGTAATTTTTCTATTTTGCCTCAGATACAGCGATAGTCCGCAATTTGTTTGTATCGTGAAAACATCTTTAATTTTCGATGTGTAAAATAATTTTTACATTATTAATATTTCAGAAATTTTTGCAGTTCTAGGAATTATTAATATACCTTGTGGTGTTGCATTGATTTACGATTTACCTATAATAATTGTCAGTCCGAAAGTCAGTTTCAAAATTTTGCTTCAAAATATACAACATGCTTTTAGTTTCTTAACTTACAATAGATGGCGGCTGAAAATGTTAAAGTAATTGATTTTATTATGTAAAACATGTTAATTTTTAAAACTATTGGTTACAGCTAGGGAGTGCAATCCCGATCCCGCGAGATCGGGATTGCACTCCCTATCTCGATCTCGAGGCATTTTACGAGATCAATCCCGAATCGAAAAATCGGGCGAGATTATCGTGATTATCGGGATTGATCAGCATTTTTTATGTTGTGTATTTATGTCTATAGAGCTTTTAGTAAGTACTTAAAATTTATGTTCATGTCATGTTGAATAATATTTGCTGTATTTTATCAAACTAACATAGTAATAAAAACTACTACTAGTTAGTTGTTTTTACTCTACTACGTTAACTGATTGACGCTTGGAAAAACGCCTGCAAAAACTTTAATCCAATGATTAATAATGAACATTTTATTAAAATTGCTGATATAAAAATGCAAGGCATTGTCGTTAATTGCTATTCAGCTCTATAAACAAAAAAAAACACAAAAGTATTCGGGATCCCGATCCGTAGGGATCCCGCGAGATTGGAAATTCTAATCTCGAGGGATCCCGAAAGGGTAATCCCGACTCGGGATTGCATTCCCTAGTTTCAGCGTTACTCGGTTATTTCAATTTATATGAGGCTGTAAACTGTTCTTAATTTTGACATTTTTTGCGGCACCTACAAAATCTTCAAGATCTTTTATCGTTTGATGTACTTATTCTGTTCCTTTGGACCAAAATACTGGCAGAATCGATTGTGGTCAGCTGCCGACGGATATATGGATTTTCATGTACGCTCAGTCTTTGCAGAGTCTAATTTAAAACATTGTCTATGGATCTGTTTTGCTGTTCGTAGTTCACGCTGTTTTGACATTGTCTCCAGATTCTAGAAAGAAAACGACCTACATAATCGAGGATCTCCGAACGATTTAAATAATTAAAGAATAAATTGGAAACACCTAGAAAATTCGAGAGAAAATATTAAATAAAAATTGTGCACAACCGCTAATACGCATGTCTGTCTTGAGTTTGAGCAAGTGAAAATCACATAAACCGTCAACTATGCGAATAGAAGCGAACATATCGAAGGTTCCAACGTATACAGTTGAAACTTTAAACCATCCAATTTGCCCTATATTTTCAGATAATGTTAAAAAATGGTTTTCTTTTCCTTTAGTACATGCTTTGTGTGACACGAAAATTTTTTTTTTTTAACTTTGTCCGAAAATATAGAGTAAATTGAATGTTTTAAGACAGCAAAACTGAAAAATATTTTTTGCAGATTCGACAGTACACGTAGGGACCGTCAATATGTAGCTAGTAAAAAGTTTCTACGTGTGGAATATTCTCGTAAAACAGTGTGAATTACAAAGTAGTATTCCAGTTAAATTTGTGTCCAGTGAGTTTGTGAATAAAATTAAAGTTTAATACATTTAAGTGTTTCATTTGGATTATCATCATTTTATGTCCTTGTCTCAGGCGAGGGGCCCCCAAAATGTCCATAAACTCTCCATAAAAATTTGAAATTCTGCGCCACAAATCTGTCCCTGCAGATGTACTGCAGATCGGAGCAGATGCCACCGGATAATTTTAGCTGCAATGTCGTCACCATCGTGAAGGTCACGAGCATTCTTATCAAGAGCACAACTTCCTCGAAGTTCTTCAATTGTGTTCACGCATGTGGATGACTGACAAAGATAATGAAATGCGATTATATTGAGTTCTTTTTGAACGATAAGACGATAAACGATTTTATGGTGGTATTACGAATACATGAGAAACTGCTTGTATGTTGCAAATTATTATTTCAAACACCATAAATTTAAGCGTTACTTTGAAAAAATTCGGTAATGTGGACAGAAAATCTTTTATCATAGGTATGTGGGAATAATTAAATTATTAAAAAAATAGATTTACCAGTAAATTATAACCGTTAAATATCAGTTTATTTACCGGTAATTTATAAGGAAGGTCGTATTAACACGGCATAATACCCCATAAGATTCTGAGTGGCCGTGAAAACCTAAGAACATTCTTGAGTAGCTTGTAGTTAGGACTCTCGCCTCGTGATCCAAAGGTCGCGGGTTCGAATCTCACTCCAGACCAGCAAGTTAGTTCTATTTTTACAGCACAAGCGTTTAGCTCAGTTTGAAAATAGTAAGAATATTGCTGTGACACGTATTCCGTGTTCACATCTCTATTTAAAAAAAAATGTTCTGAATGTGTTTTACTTTGATATTTTTTACTATGCTAACTCCTCTACATTATGTTTGGCTATGACGTAAACCATGAATAACAGTAATTACTGGACCTGTCACACCACTAAAATAGAGGCGCCTCAATTAATTTAGTTCGTTATAATAAATCGCTAGACAGGTTTAATTATGAGAATGATATGTATGTCTCTTGGAAAATTGTCACAATATGTATTGTCTGGGTGACTTCATTCAAATGTTGTGGGTGTAGAATTATTTCACATGAACAGTACAACAAGTTGTTTTTCCAAAAATATGTTTTGTAATTCCTGGTTGACCTAAGCTAGTGACATTAGAATAGTACCTTATTTTCAAACCATGCTAGATCAGGTGACATTAATTTAAATATAATATCCACAAGAAACTACATTATGTTTATTCATGATGATAACGTGTTTAGTTCTTACATCATCCCACAATAAAATAAAAAACATTTTTATAATTTTATTAAATTATATTTAATTATCTATTCTCTTAAATTTAACCAATAAACGAGTGATTGTGCTACATGAAGTGAAGAAGTTCCAGCACTTAAATATTATTCATTATAATTTATTACAGTAATCAATTATTTCACCATTATTGCTTTTGCACGTGAAAAGAATCGTTAGCAACATAGAGGATTATTTACCTAATTTTATATCACAGCGTTTATAAAATAAAGTCCACATACCTCATTTGCAACGTTGATTAAAATAAAACCTAACGAATGCTTACACGGAATACGTGTCACGTAATATCCTTTTTATTTTCAAACTAAGCTAAACTCTGTTAATTAACATAAATTATAGAACCTGGCGCAGGGCTTACAGGCTTAAGTGATCACTCTATACAATGCAACGTTCACCAATTCCACCGTAAGAACATACTCACATTATCAAATTTTGATTGTTTTATATATATATATGTTCAAATCTTAGGAACCTTTCGTATATATTTGATTCATATATGCTGGAGACATCTGTAGTCTTTTCTCATTAACTAGTTAGTATACACAGATTTAGCAGCTGGTAATGATACCTAGTTGTTAGTATGTTTTTAGAATATATTTTAATATAAAAATAAAAATATTGTTAAACGCTGTTGCTTTGAAAATAGGACTAACTTTTTTTTGTACGTTTTACAAAATATGTTATTTTAATATCAATTATGAATTACAAATTAAATGAGATAATTTTTTTAAAGATAAGTGATGTATTTCCTCCTACATTTTTCTTGATATCCTTCCTCGAGAAATGGAAAAAGCAGTCAGTTTTATTTATGAAAGGCTGCTGAGGCGTGAACCGCTGTAGTCCAGGGGCGTGTAGTAATAACAAGAAGCATGATTTTTTCCAAAGCGTATATTTTGAAAAGAAACCGAAATAAGAGATATATCATGAAATATTCCTATTACAATAGTTAACACATTATTCGGATCTTAATATTTCGTAATGTGCTGCCAGATAAGTATTTGATTAAGATTTTTTCAAATATATCTAGCTTGTATGTAGCTTGCTGGTCTTGTATGTAGCTTGTTGGTCTTGTGGTTAGGACACTCGCCTCGTGATCCAAAGATCGCGGGTTCGAACATCGCTCCAGACTAGCAAGTTAGTCCTATTTTCATAGCACAAGCGCTTAGCTTAGTTTGAAAATAGTAAGAATATTGATGTGACACGTATTCCGTGTTCGCATCTCTATTTTATTTAAAAAAAAAATATATATATATATATATATATGTTTAAATAAAAGTCACGCTTCTTGTTCTCACTGCACCCCCCTGCTGTAGTCCCTTACTGCAGTACCAGAAGGTTTCTTCAGCCTTAGCTCGTTGTCGTTTCATTTCCCTCGCTGGTGAGACTTGGATGAAGTTGAAGATATACCCGGACGTGGTTGTGGAACAACTCATGCTTGAACCACCCCATTAATCTCCCTTCGTGATTCTCCAAAATAAACAATGTATTTTTATTATGATTTAACATCAATACTTAACTATCCATTTATATTAATTTTTGTCAATTCATAATTTCATTATCATAAGAAATTATCAAAATCAACAATGCATTTCCGATAATAATTTGTTTAATTCAGAATCATAGCTAGTATTAAAATTCTTGTGAAAAATTATCGTTTCTCAATATTTCCAAGGAACATTTTTTATCTACTTATTTTTGTTCAATACTTTCGATGCCAAATCATTACCTAGAACTCTTGTAGATAAATTCGGATTTTTTTATCGCTGAATGTACCTTTGGATCGAATGTTTTTTCCACAATTACTGTTTCTCGGGCGTGGGTTAATCTTCACCTGAATCTGCAATTTTATCAAGACAATAATAACTTTTTTATTTGCATCTGTAATAAAGATGTTCAGTTAATATTATTCATAATTACTAAAGGTAAGTCTTTTTTGTCTCATTTGTTGGTTATTTAAGTAATGAAGATTTAATTACGTACACGACTCGTTCAAGGGTTAATGATCTTATATTATGTAAAGGCCAAAGTATTATACGTCTTAAATTAATATTTTTATTTAATAATTTGTAGGCATTCAAAGGTTTCTCATTATTCATCGTTTTACATATTCAATGAAGACAATTTGGTAAAAAAAAAAACTCCTTGACTAAAAGCCGGTTGTTTTTTAATCAGTAGTATAATAGTAGGTAATGGTTAGGCAATAAGCATAGACATTTGCGTTTACTCTATCACTAATCACTACTGATCAAAGAACCAGCTCTAGAAGGTTCGTAGACTTGGAGTCAGTTCCTTTAGGCAGAGCTAAATCTAACGGTTGAACAAATAGCCAAAATGCACTAATGATTTATTTTGTGCAAGATGCATCTGCAATATCATCGATGTTTTGAATATTGAGCCACTTGCTGAAGTAACTTAGCAGTGACAACCTCTTTGTATCTTTCTAGCTAGCCTTTGCTGTCTACTATCTTTTCTTGCCTAGATCATAAGAGATCATATTTATCTTTGTGGGGATTGCATATTTATATCGTTTGAAAGTTGTTATTTATTTTCTGGACTTATCCGACTTAGCGTCTTCATGCCTCTTTATTGGTGATGTATTCAACTCGGGAGATCTATAGCTTACGTCGATATAGCCACATCTTCAATGCCTCCAGCCTTTTAACAGTGCCTCCTTTAAACGTCCAGACCTCGACGAAGCCGTCTGTAGATCAAAATTTCAAATGCTTCGAGAAGGGTCCCAAATTTCACTTAATATGAATCCCAGGTCGATTATTCTGTCTTCTCTTTTTAGTCTAATTCTATCTGTGTATATGCCACCATTATCCATTTCATTTTGTTTGCTGGTAATCATGTATTTTTTCTTGTTTGTATTTAGATGAAGACCATATGCTTCGCACGCATTAACCATTTGTTTCAATAATATTTGGAGACCTTCCATGGAGTCTGCCAGAATCTCGGTATTGTCCGCGTAGCGAAGGTTGTTTAATTTCTTAAAGTCTCGATAGACCGATCTCGATCAATTAACGGAGTATTGGAGTGAAATGGCGATGATTTGCGAAGAAGAAAGAAAGAGAGTGATAGAAGAATATGACTTCATCTATTCGTGGATCGACAATGGTTGTTGATGATGAAAAAAATCTACTTCACAAGATCAGTGAAGAGGGACCCACCACATATCCAGGGCCGTTTTATGAATAATCGACCTTTATGCTAAATTGGTCACCCTTCCGATGCCACTTATACTCTAGACGGCCACACAAAACCGTTTTCTATGTGCAAGGATGAGGAGGGAAAACCATAGTTTATTTGTTTATTAAATACGATCATAATAACATCTATATATGGAATGCAGTATGAATTTCATAAATAAATTAATATACAATAAAGAGTAAACAACACAAGAAATAGATTGAGACATGAGACAATGAAGTGAAGACAAAGCCAAGTATATGAAATGAAATGAGCACGAAATTGCACCGTAGAGACAGTGAGAGGACTCGCCAGTCCGGAAAACCACTGCTTCCAGATATAAACCACGGTAGAGATCAAGCTAATTTGACGCAAAGTTAAGAGATCATAAGACTATGTGCACTTGGCGTTTTACTTTACCAACTTGTTTGCATTGTTCACGATCCGATAGCTGTCTCGTTCTACGGTCATATCTTACTCACCCGCGGACGGTACCAGCACTTTTCACTTACGCATTAGCATAGCCAAGAATCACAGCCCGTGTTGCTAACGAAATAGAAACATACATTTTTTCGTACAATATCGGATACGCAGTATTTAAAATTGCCATATAAAAGGTAATCGTGTATTTTTGAACAGGTGTTTGCGTGTAAAGCCTAATGGACGTTTAGCCGGTCCAACTGTTCCCACTACTTAAATTACCTAAACACACGGTGACCAGCTGTTGATTTATTTTGTTTCAGAAAGATACATTTTCAAAATAAAACACAAATCACTTTGTTTTCACCACTTTATTACATTATACAATCTACATGTTTCGAGAACAATGTTCTCTCCTTCAGGATTGTTTGTGTACTAAAATTGAAGAAGTTAAACCATACAAGTGTGTTGCGTTGAAGGGGAGGGTGAGGGCATCTGTATGGCGACTAAATATTATTCTCTAAACTTCATTTAATTTAAGATGTAGTCAATTTAAATGTAATCTCATCTGGAAGCAATTTGCAACATGCAATTAGTAACCAAAATGATTGGAATGAAAGGAATGTTATTTACAAAAATTGAGTTTTTTGTTTTTCATTGATTTCTTTTGAAGCCTCAGAAATGTGTATCCAAATTTTCAAATAAACTGTTGTATCATAAATGACTTGCGTATTTTTTGGTCTTATATAAAAATGTGAGAACAAATAGTTTACTGGCAATTAGCAATGGATATTGCGGAGCGAAATTCGCATTGCTAGCGTGCAAATATGTGTTCGTTTTTGTTCTAAAATACGTGTTTTATTATTCATTTATATCAGAAAGTGTATGCTTGGCTATAAATTTTTTAGAACGATAGCGTAGAAAGATTGTTCTTGTATCAAAGTAATAAATTGAATATTATTTACAATAATTAAGAAAATATAAGCATTAATCAACAGGCCGCGGCCATAAAATTCGTTTTCAGTGTCTTAGAAAAAAATCTATACACTCTGAATATTTATATGTATGTACGCAGAATATGATTTCTTACGAGTGAATAGCTAGTATTATGACGATAAAACTGTACTAAAATAATAAAGAAATGTTCAGTATTAATAAAGTTATAAATATTTAAATTCGCAACAAATATTTATATTTTTTTTTGGGGATTTTTAAACGCCTTTTAATCATGTAATGAGATGATCTTAAATGATATATTTTATTTATACATGCAGTCTTCAAAACCATTTAAAAATAAAAATTCCAAAATATTATAACGAGGTCTTCGTTATCACCGGCTGCTCAGTGGTTACACATGGCTCTAAGCGGTCCTTTTTGGGTAGTGGACCTGGAACTTCTGTTTACATATAAAACATCCCTGTAATTGTCATATGGATCGTAAGTTAGAAATAGAAACTAAATCTCAGCTCAAGTATCACAATCCCATTTATTCATTAAATAAACAAACATTCTTAAGATCTACCTGATATGTTTTAATTATGCTTATGCAATTTACCTTCAGAGCGCGCATACCAAACTTATTCCACGATGCGACGACTGAATTGTAACATTTAATGTTTACTTTGGAGAATTTTTTTTTTGTATGGTAACTTGCCCTTGGAATGAATTTAATATACCCCCCTTACCAATTCAAATTTACACAAATTAACAAACAACTTACAACATTTTAATATTAGGTCCTTACATATGAAATTGGCGTTTAGTACGGGAGGAACATAAAGCCGATTTTTTTTTATTATAATATATTTATTTAATCAAAGTATGTATCATTGCTATCTATGCACTTTTGCCATCTCATAGGTAGTTCATCGATCCCTTTACTAAAAAAACCATTCGGACGGGAATCAATAAAATCTTTGAAGGCGGTTTGGACTGCCCCATCGGAGTTGAATTTTTTCCTTTGCAAGAAGTTATCCAAATTTCGAAAAAAATGGTAATCTGTTGGGGCAAGGTCCGGAGAGTACGGTGGATGTCTTAGACATTCCAATTGAAGCTCCTCTAATTTGGTAGCCGTCTGTTGTGCAGTGTGTGGTCTAGCGTTATCATGAAGCAGCAGTGGCCTAGAGCGATTAACCAGCCTCGGTTGTTTAGCAGCTAGCTTTTCCATCATGGTTTGCAGTTGCTGACAATAGACATCTGCCGTAATCGTCTGGCCAGATTTAAGAAAGCTGTAGTGAACGACACCAGCACTAGTCCACCAAACGCTCACAAGTAACTTTTTTGGAGTCAATTTTCGCTTGGGGCATGGTTTGGCTGGTTCGGCAGGGTTCAGCCATTGCGATGAGCGCTTCCGATTATCGTACAGGATCCACTTTTCATCACAGGTAATGATTCGATTTAAAATCCCTTCATTATTGTGCCGGTTGAGTAATGCAACGCAGCAGTCAACGCGCGTTTGTTGATTTGCTTCACTCAATTCGTGAGGTACCCACCTTTCAAGCTTTTTCACCTTACCAATTTGCTTCAAGTGGATTAAAACAGTTTTATCACTAACACCGCAGCCTGCAGAAACTCGGATGTGGTTTGCGATGGATCCGCTTCCACAATAGCCTTCAATTCTTCATTATCAACTTTGGTCTCCGGCCGTCCACTGGGCTTGTTCTGCAGGTCGAAATTTCCAGAACGAAAACGTTGGAACCAAAAACGCACTGTGTTTTCTTTTGCGGCACCGTCGCCATACACATCATTAATTCTTCGAGCCGTTTCTGCAGCACTTGTTGCCGACGGTGGACCTCTTACTTCGCAGTTAATAAAACGCGATATTTCAAGTTTTTCATTTTGTAAACTGAGTGACGCAAAGAAAAAAACAATTGAGGAAAAAACAATTGAATTATAATTTTCAAAACACAAATACATGAGTAAATAGCTGTATAAATTTGGATTTGGAGTTCCTAACCAAAGAGAAGATATTTGAGATCAAATTTGCCAGTAAGGCAAAACGCCAATTCATATGTAAGGACCTAATATTAAGATTATGTCAAAATTTTGAGATGGATGTTACATCGACGTTATGCAATACCATACGGTAAATGTTCAATACACCAATTACGGAACCGCCATGATTAAATCATTTTAAATGTCCTTGGAAATGTCCCACACATTTTTTGGAAACTTTGCTGCTAGCGAATTCAACCCCAAAGCCGACGAAAACGACGCTTCCGCGTATTAAATTGACCATATACCGTACGAAGGGTTATCTTCTGCGACGCTACCGGCGGACCCTGCCGACATCTTGGAAGGCTTGATGATGCCTTCGTGTATCATGTCGCAGCATCCATCTCCTAGGTCGAACCAGCCGCACCGCTGAGGCTCGATGCGACCGCTTCAAGCTGTGATGCCCGAAATTCTCCTTTCCGTGCGCTGATTTAAGCTCCAGCAGCCGGCCATTTCTGCTTGGGGCTCAATCAGCTCCCACGTACTACGTACCGCGAAAAAGCTCCTATTTTGAATTGATAATAAAATTTATTAGTCCTATTACAAATATAACAATAAAAAGACGGTTTGTGTTATATCAGGTCAATCAAAACTATCATTTGCGTTTCTTACCCAAAATGGAAGCTCTTTCGCGTGTGCTCGCTACACGCTTGTAGAATTGGGAATGTGACGGGTTCGTAGTGACGTGTCCCTAGACCATAGATAACATGCGCTAGACGCGGTGAGCGGAGTATACCATTTCAAAAATAAAAGTACTTGCATTGCAACATCGGGGTATATTCGAACATAATCTAGTTCTATTAATTATCAGTTAATTACGGTTCGGGTAAAAACTTAATTTCACAATATATCTAAAAATGACGCAGTTTTAAAATCAATATATTTTTACACTGAAAACGAATTTTTGGCCGCGACCTTTCGATTAATGCTTATATTTTCATAATTATTTTATAAAGTGTTCAATTTATTACTTTTATATAAGAACAAAGGTTTTA
>JADDOH010014322.1:0-44474 GCA_016648135.1 Agrypnia vestita | reverse complement strand
CCTTTTATGTAAAAGCCATTATTGCCAAAATAGTGAGCAATAAATACATTTAAATTGGACATTGTATTTACAATTTACAATGTACATTCCTTAGTATTAAATTATCAATTATCAAAATATAAATATATTATATTAAATATTTTTATCTTAAGTAGCTTCTGGTACCTACTCTTACAGCTAGTTTTCACATAAAGGTGTAACCAGGCGTTTTCGGTATCTTTTTGAAATAAAAAAATGGAAGCACATCTCACAGACTAATCATCGACATTTCTACTATTTTCCTTGTAAACTGTGGTGTCAAGATGTTGATTTATATTTATCTCATTTTTATTTCTTTTAAAACGATGGAAATGTAAAAAAGAAATATATGCCACATCAATATTTCTGGTTACGCCAGTGTTTCAGTCAAACATGTCTACATATCATTTGCTGCGATGTACACTACACATTAATATTTTATTTCAAGATTTTTCATAACAGGCAGAGGTCACTTTGTGTAATACAAAGCTCATGAATAAGCATTATTATGGTTCGCTATTAGAATCAAAAGAATATATATTATTAATCCTGACTTTAATGCATCGGAAAGTTAATCTAATGGAATTTCTAGGCACTGAAGGGAGATCGCGAGCCAGAGAAAGATTGAAAAAATTATTTATTTATTTTCTTATTAAACCAGTACCATTTTAGGTCTTTTTGAAGTTCCTCGTCGAATATTCTGCCTTTTTTAGTGTACACAAAAGTACGTCCAAGTATACACACTTTGTAATGGTTTTATTATTAAAAAAGGGAAATTTTGCGTACTTACTCTTTAGGATTCTGGTCACTACATCCTGCGTCTACAGTAAATGTTAAAGCCGTGCGTTTCAAATTTACGTAGCATTTTTCGAGGAGCCCGAGTAAAACACGGGCACCGTCCCCTTCTCTAGCCACTCCATCCCCTACTAAATTATCCTCCTCAATTAAAATTAGTTTACTTACTGTATTGAACGATTTACAATTTTTTTTCAATAGAGCTCTAGGATCCTGAGCAAATTAGAAACCTCATCACACTACTCCCTGTCTGGACCAAATTTTGCATACACGATTTACTTTCAAAATTGTTTTCACATAATAATTATTTATTCATCTCCCATATACTTATTTTTATTTTGTTGTTGTCAATATTTTTAATTAAAAGTATACGATGTATTCTGATGATTGGCCACTATCCATTGGCCCAAAAACATGTTGGTATTTTCAACAAATAAGTGGTAAAAACAAAGTTAATTCTTATTAATAATATTAATAATGTCATTAAAAACTAATTTTTCTCGTATTGAAGAAATCAATAATGCATCGTTTAATCTATATTTTTAAAAATTATTTGTCTTGTTATCATAATTTTTTTAATAATTCTATTAGTCCTATATTTCAACATGCAATTTCTACAGGTGATTATAAAACAATTTATATTAATTATACAATAACACAATGTTTTTTCCTGACGACGTTTCACTCCCACTCAGATAATTTATATGGAAAAATGGAATCAAATACACATCAGCGATGTAATTGAGTAAAACAAGGTATACTTAGTCGGTGAGTTGTAACAATTGGCAGGAAAAATATTTCTCATATCATTAGTATTGTAAAAAAACTGCTATTTTACCAATGTACAAGTTTTTCTTTGTTATACGTTGGAGGTCGACGGATTCGTACTAGAAAAATATGTCACAAAAAGATGACTAAACAAATACGTCGCAACCGATATAATGTGATGGCCACGTATTTTATTCATGTCAACCTTATGTTCTGACAATTTAAAAAAATTCATTTTTTGTATAAAAATAGTATTTTTCTGGGTGTTGTAGACTGTCTAAAGTTAATCAACAACAACAACAGTTAACAATCGTTGTTCTTGTCGTCCATGGTATTCGAAATCGAAAATCGAAAATCTATATATATATATATATATATATAATATATATATATATATATATGTACGTATCTACTTTACTTTACTTTATGCATTATTATCTCATATTATGTAACTTATTTTCTTCTCATATATTATGTACTAATATATATATAATATATATATATAATATAATTAGATATAATATCATTATATATATTATATAATATATAGATATAGCAAAGATATAGCAAAATACTACAGTATTTTTTTTATCATTGTACCTCTCCAAAAAGAGACTCTATATATATATGGATGTTCACGATGGAATTGGTGAACGTTGCATTGTGCAGTGTGATTACATATATATAAGTGAAACTCCCTCTCCAGACACAAGAATTAGTCTCTTTTTGGAGAGGTACAATGATAAAAAAAAATACTGTTGTATTTTGTTATATCTTTGTGGTTATTCATTATGAATACAATTAAACTAATTAACTTTGTTTACACCACTAAAATTTATTTGGTAAAACCGACCGGTTTTACCAAATAACGTTCGACAGGAAACGACGTTCCTTCGTCAGGGTATTCAGTATTAAGTATATATACCCTGACGAAGGAACGTCGTTTCCGAAACCGGTTGGTTTTACCAAATAAATTTTAGTGGTGTAAACAAAATTAATTAGTTTAATTGATAATTAATAATGAGTAGCTTGTTGGTCTTGTGGTTAGGACACTCGCCTCGTGATCCAATGGTCGCGGGTTCGAATCTCAGCGCATACTAGCAAGTTAGTCCTATTTTCATAGCACAAGCGTTTAGCTTAGTTTGAAAATAGTAAGAATATTGATGTGACATGTATTCCGTGTTCGCATGTCTATTTATTTAAAAAAAAAAAAATTATATACATAAAAAAAAATTAATGCACCTAAATTTTTTTTTATTTATCAAATATGTAAATATATAATGATTTGTATTTAATAAAGAAAAAAAAAGAAATGGTGAACACGGACAATACAATAGGTAGATATACTTATTTACGCACACGTAAAATTTCTATAAGATAGGGGAGTTGTGCTTAAGATGACATACTTTTTCTTTAAAGACAAATATTTGAAATAATTAAAGTCATGTGAGATCAGCATCTTGTGCTTATTCTTAAATGTATCATAATCAACGAAATTATTAAACAATTATTGAACAATCAACGTGACATAAAATTAAAAAAAAAACTATTTGCACATAGGTCGACGTGTGTAAGACGACATATCTAGACGGTAAAATAACATAGTATGTCATCGTAGACTTTAAAGGTAATTAATCTAACTACACTATTAATCTTACGAGCATAGTTCGCAAATAAAATTTTTCTTTTTTGCAGGTATGCCTGCGCATAGTGACACCAGTTGGAACACAGTTGGCACTTCACCCAATGTTCTATTGGCCTAGATTGGCTAAATAGTTCATTGCGGTAAATGCAATGACCTATATGAAAAGGTAAGATGACATAGTATGCCATCTTACACCTATGTCATCTTACCCAATAGATAATGAAAACTTTATTTTGATTGTTGTGATAAAAACTTTGAGGTTAGAATGCGTTTTTATCAATATTTGTGTCATATAATAGTTGTAATAGACATTCCAAATTAGTTTTACAAGAAGCTCCTTACCTTGCGAATATTTTCACCACCAAAAAAAAGCGTAAACAAAATTTTTAATCACATCGAAATCACAAAAATACGCACAATTTTGCAATTTTGAAATGTGTTCGCTTTTCGCCATACTGAATGTCAACTTTTACGGTTCACTTTTAGCGCGTATATTTAAATCAATATCAATGGTGTGTCATCTTATTATGACTATGTCATCTTAAGCACAACTCTCCTACGCCAAAACGTCTGTAAAATGTCAATATTTATATAATTATAGCAAAAATTTTGGCTTTCTTTTATAATAAGATTTGGATACTTTGGATGAAGAAATTAGTAGATGTATGCAAAACAAACTGCTTTCTACACTTCTTTACAATACCTCATATTTTTACATTTTATATACTCGTAAGGTGAAACAGGAATAAACCACAATCCTTTACAGGTAGATTTGAATATGAATATTGAAGCGACAACGTTCTTATATTTATTAATAGTTATAGAAATAATCGACCATGTTCATGTGTATTGTGTGGGATAATAGTAAGGCATGAAGTGAAGTAGGACCCACCACAGACGCAGTGAGCAATAGCTCCCATATCGGCCCTGAACTTTCGTCATCCGGATCGGCACTGAAAAGGAGAAATCAAAATTTAATGAAGTAAACAAAACAAAATAAAAACGTTGAGACAATATAATGTTAACGAAAATAAAGTTATTAAATGATAATCTGAAAGAGTAAAAAATCCTGGAAACTTATTCGACAGTATATGTACGTCGAGAGAGAAAAAAATCTTGTACCAAAAAAATTAAATCCACTTACAGAACGGAAAAAAAACAAAATAAAATGCAAGGAAACGTCATAAATTATATATAACTAATAAATAAACTTGAAAAATAAAAAAAAGTAAGAAAGAAAGTAATAAATAAGAAAGTAATAATATGGTGTTTCAAATCAAGGAAAACAAAAAAAAAACAAAAAGAAAAACAAACAAAATAAGGCCCAGGAAACAAATACCAAAATCAAAATTAAAATACATCAGGAAGTCAAAATAATGTTTAACCAGAGACAGAAAGCATAAAAACAGATAAGATAAACAAGCGAGGGAGAATTGATAAGAGCACAGCCGTCTAACTCCAAGGGAAGCCCCCCTGAGAATTTCCCAACAGGAGACTCACACTCGAATGAAGGCTCTAAAATGAGACAGACTGTAGTGTGACTGAATCGTGTGGCAGTGAAGAGGGAGCCACCCCACACCCAAGGGCGTTTTATGAGCAATAGGTTTCATACCGGCCCTACACTTTCGCCACCCAGTACGGTATTTTTTTAATGCTAAAGTGGTCATCCTCTCCACGCTACTTAAACTCATATGAGTACAAGGGCGTGGGGAGGCGTCCACACAAAACCGCTTCACTGTCAACAACTGCAAACAATACGATAGAATGATTGGTTCAGTGTGTGGTTCATCGTGGTTCGGTGGTTCAGAATCGTGTGGCCGAAAGCGAATAAAGGCGCTCGTGATCGCCGACAGAAGCTGCGTGGTTAATGCAACCAGTGCCTTGTGGTTAGCCTGTGGTGCGTACGTCAGCTACGACGTTCTTTACTTGCTGATTCAGATGGAGTAATTAATGGTTTTAAAATTTTCCGTGTTGATCGATTAACGTGAAGAAATGATTTCATTCATACATTTTAATTATCATTTAATAATTGAGTGGCATAATTCTTTATACCGTACTTTGATCATAATATATTTGTAATTTCCAGTAATAAGGTATAAATTAGTTTTATAAATTACACCAATACCGAGAGTAATTATTACTTTGTTATTACTGATAGTAGATATTACGACAATTATAATAATAATAATTTATTTGAGAAATAATGGTAATAAATATTTTTTAATATTGAAGGCATACGATATGAAGAGTAATGCATGGTAGATATGGGTCTTTTGGTTTGTCAGATCTTAAAACAATTCTTTTTATTCTTTCATTTTTACTTATGATAGTTTCTTCTCATACAAAAGCTCCAATATGCTTTGTTCTGGATAGTTTTCTTACTTATATGGTGATTCTTAATTTTTTTTGATATTTGACCACCAAGTTACTTGAGGTATTCCTCTTTATCTTATTTTTAGTTAAGTAATTATTCTTAATATAGTTTTGAAAACAGGGGTCAGGGTGTCTCAGACTGACTTATCTAATCTTAATTAATTAATCATCACTCTGGGGACAAAATCCAGTAACTGTGTTCTTAGAACATACTTTCATTTAAATATATTATTTGAAAATATATGCTGGTACACGATAAGAGTTAAAAATTGAAAATAATGATTTTCAGGCGTATTCTAGTAGATATGTAATAATTCGAAAGAATATCATATATTTATACGTTAAAAGGAATATTGCTAAAAAAACAATTTAAAAAAAAAAAAAGAAGTATCAGGTCATACAGGTTGTAAGCCCTGAGCCATCGTATAAGAGACTTCCATCCACTTTTCTCATCTAGTTTCGTCTCTATGAGACTTCTATAATTTATCCAATCTTCTTTGTGATAGATTAAATCTTTAATAATACGCTAAATTCAATTCAATTAAATGCAATGAAGACTCTGTGGAGTATTTTAACATGCAGACCCTAACTCGTCGAAGAAACACAGCTGACGCGGTGATGCTATTCAAAATAACACACAATCTAGTTGATAGTCCGGAACTTCTTCAACGAATATCTTACCACACCCCAACTCGCAATAACAGACATTCACCTACTTTTCATCTCCCCTTTTGTAAGACCAACTCAAAACAAAACTCCTTTATGTACAGATCCACAAATTCATTTAACACAAACTATCACCACATTGACATTTTCAACGCAACAATAAGAAACATAAAACAAACAATATCTACACTACCGCACCCAAACTAATTTGTACATTATATCTTCCCTACTACTCCCGTCCCACATTCCCTTCCACCCTCTCCACTCGCTATTAAAGTAAATTTTTATATTCAGTGGAAAATTTGTAATTGGCATAATTGTAAAAACCATTATTTCATATTTTTAAGATTCTTGTTTTGCTGTTAATTCTCCCCAAAACAAAATAAATAAATAAATAAATAAAAGAGAGCCGTAAAAACATAAATCGTTTAAATAAAAAAAATTAAAGCAGGTATAGCAAAGTCACAAGCGCTTCCGATTTGATCTTGCTGTTTATTTATTTTTGTATATCCATAACCACGTGAATGAACGAAAGTAAGAATAAGAGTTTACTGACTGATCGGAAAATGCTATCGCTAAGGTGCTGCGCTGGTGTGGAAAATCTTCAGCCTTGTGTAAAATCTTGAATACCTATGACAGAGTGATAAATGAACAACATGTGAATGTAACGCTGGCTGTAGCGTGCTACTGTAGGGGTTGTCCTGACGAAGAGACGGGTACGTCTTAAAACCGGTAGACTAAAAATCAAATAAAGTGGTTATATATCGACATAACGAACAATTTATAAGAGAAGCGATCGCTGAAGTGATTTGGTCATGGATCAAAATTTTTTTGTAACTTATGAGTAAGAGAGGATGGTTAAGGAAATATATAAAGCGAGTGTTGAAGGCAGTAGGAACAGAGGGCGTCCGCGAAAGACCTGACACAATCAGATAGTTACTACAAATATTGCAGGATTGCCCTGTTCAAAGCTTCAACAACTCTAGAGAAGATGTATGAATGTGGCCGAATCAAAAGTCGTGTGCCGAGATAGAAGAATATGTTATTTTATCCTCTCTGCCTATCTCTGCGGGGAAACTATAACATTAGTTAAATTTGTTTAGAGATATTTAAACTATTTTAGCTAATCACAAGTCTGATCTCTTAACCACAATGGCGGTATTGGTGATGGCATCGGTTATCTCAATATCACTTATTTAATTATTTTTACTAATTTAGAATAATGAAGTTTAATAAATGAAAATTGTTCCCTCGATTGATTTATAAAGTTATTAATAGTTGCTAACAGGCGTGTGCAGTGAATACATATACTTTTACGTAAGCAAACTTTAAAAAAAACATTGAAATAAAATATTTATGTGATTCATTGAAATCTGTAAGATTTTCATTATTTTTTAAATAAACAAAGTATTTATTATTATTATTATTAGTATTAAGATATAAAAATAAAATATTATAAAACCAAGTGTAATTAAAAATAATAATAATATTATTTAATATACATAAAATTTACTAAAATATCGATAATTAGAGATTTATTTATCGGACTTGGATATTAGAACTGAGCCGTATTTACCGGTAAATCGATTTATCAACATGTTTCCTAGTTTAAATGTATACAAGTACATAGATTTGATGCAGTCAGTCATAAATAATAAATATTATGTGTAGATAATTAAATTAATTTCTTAGGAATGTGACAGTTACAGAGTAATTATTTTCGCTGTATAACGTATAATATTATTTTTTATAGTTCTTGTGAAATGGGACGTTATTTTTGTAGGTACCTACCTAATATAAAAGTATGCTTTATACAGGGTTATTTGGAAAACATTAATAACCACGCAGGACTATATTCCTGCCTTGATTATGAATCGAAAACGTCCAAGCAACCATGATCATCAATAGTTATGGAAAAATGCGACATCGAAGTTTGCATTTTTTCAATATTTCTGACTTATTTTTTTATAAAACTTTGGACTATCATTACAGTAACTTAGTTCGAATATGAAAAATTAATTTCCTTTAATACAAGGAAAATAAAATAATAAAAACCTTCGAATTCCAATTGGAAATTCTACAGGGTTTTTATCATTTTATTTAATTTGTATTGAAATAAATGAATTTTTCGTAATTTATATAAATTACCGTAATGACAGATCAACGTAAAAGTATTTAGTAAACAATAAGTCAGAAATATTGAAAAAAACGTGCAAGCTTTGATTTCGCGTAACTCCATAACAATTGATATTAGGTCATGGTTTCGATTCATAATCCAGGCGGGAATATAGTCCTGCGAGGTTATTAATGTTTTCCAAATAACCTTGTACACTCGCACTTTCACAGGTATTGAAATATAATTTTTGTTTCAGGCCAGTTTTACAGAGGAGCAGAAAAAGATGTTGGAAAAAAACAAAGAGTGCCTGAAAGAAGTTGGGATCGACGAGACTCTGGCCAAGCACCTGCGCCAAGGGGACTTCTCCAACGGCGACGAAAGCACCAGCGCTTCGTGTTCTGCGTCTTCCGCATACACGACGTCATCACTCCAGAGGGAGAGTTCAAGAAGGACGTGGCTGTGACCAAGATCCCCAGGACCGAGAACCTGGAGAAGGTGGAAGCTGCCATCGACGCCTGCATGCACGAGAAGGGGGCCACCCCGCAGGAGTCTGCGTGGAAGATGGCCAAGTGCTACCATGACAAAAACCCTGGCCACGTTTTCATTTAGAAAATGCAACGTTGACGGAAGCATCTGATTATCCGTAAATTATTATGCAAGCATGGCTCGATTTGTATAAAAAAATGTCAATAAAAAAGTTAATTTGATTCAGATAATATTTCATTAATTACAATTTTTTGTTTAAATTTAAAAAATATAACATATTTAGAAATAATCTTTCAATAATTTTTTCCCATAGAACAATGGCAAATACTTACATTAAGCAATATCGAGTTTCAATGTTTTGAATATTAATTTTTCTATTTCATAGGCAAGTTAGATCACTGCCCAGAGGTGTAATTTTTATAAAAAACGAAGCCTTATAAATTGATTAATGTATTATATTATAGGTCGACAACAATAAAATGACCATTCCCTAGCTTTGTCCGGTAATAAGAAAGCGGGGGAAAGTTGCCTGGCAAGTCCGTATTACAAGCCTCAATATGATATTCCAAATAAATATATATTTTTAGTTTACAAAAGGTTAATTATATACTTACTAGAAATATATACTTACTAGAAAAACTTATTTTGTGTTCATTTTTTGCATCGTAACAACACACATATTTTTGGGCACATTCTTTTGAATGCGGTCTAGCTTTAGAATAATATAATATACTTATCAATATTTTTTCGGGAACTTTATAACATTCTATAATATATTATATTATATATAATTGTAATGTCTATGGGTATGTAATAATCGAAGGCCGAATATAAAATCAATGCTTAAAGTATTTAAAGGTTACAGTATGCTTTAAAAGTATAATTTGCACTGCAAATTACTCTTTTAAAGCATCCTTTAATATTTAATTCATTAAGTATTGATTCTGTATTTGGGACCGAGTGTCTATGAGACATAAGGGCGTGTGTGTTTGTACCTACGCCTGTACCCATGGTGATGACTGTCAGGGTTGAAAGGTTTTAATACCCGCGAGCACGTGCGCGCGTTCTTCTTTGCTTGATCCTGTCATTGAGATAACTTTTGTAAGTATAGTAGCTGTAAATAACAACATTGTTCTTCGTGTGTAATTGTTCTAACCTGAAGTCGCGTCTTGCCAGGAAATGCAGATTGTGTGAGTAACTAAACTGAATACTCTTAGGTGTCATAGAAGTCAATAAAGTTTAATAAATGCGGAATGTATGTTGTAGCAAAAAACAAAATAATTGAAAATATATTTATAAGTAAACTAATTAACTTTGTTTACACCACTAAAATTTATTTTTGAAACGACGTTCCTTTGTCAGGGTATACTTAATACTTAATACTTTATACCCTGACGAAGGAACGTCGTTTTCGAAACTGGTTGGTTTTACCAAATAAATTTTAGTGGTGTAAACAAAGTTAATTAGTTTAATTATATTCATAATGAATAACCACAAAGTTATAGCAAAATAAAACAGTAAAAAATATATTTAATGATTCCTTATACATATTTGAATATGCCTTTACCAAGAAGGTGCCATAGTCGAAGATCTACATCTTCTGTTTTATGAAGGCCTACACTCATTTATCATCTAAGTGGCTTTTCAGTTGGACTTCCTTGAATTGGACTGGCCTAGCGTGCTGGCGACAATGTAGGAGTGATTATATTGGCTCACTTAAATTTAACAACATGAAGCTAATGAACGAATTTAACGGTGTGTGCTCACGAATGAAACTTTGATCTTAGAGTTCATAAAGGTCTGTATGTGCAGGTTGCGTCATTCCTCTCCGCCTACAGAATATGATTCATAGCTCGCCCCGCGCTCACTTATATACTCCTAGAGAAATCTTATTCCTGAATGATATTAAAAATTAATATTAAGAAATAAAAATAATTATATTACGAAAAACGTTTTTTTTCTCCAAATTTCTCAAAGACTGTGTGTGCTTATTAAATTTAATGGCCCAGCTTATGTTAAGTTTCACTTAACTTATGCCTTAATTTATGTTAAATTTAGCTTAAATTATGTTTCACTTAAGTCAGATCATACAGGTTGTAAGCCCTGGCCCATCGTTTAAAAAACTTTCCACACTCAGTTTCTCATATAAATAGCTTCGTCTCTGTAAGACTTCTATAATTTATCTTAATGAAATAATAATCCCGCATAGGATAAATCCAGTAGGTAATTGTATTCCTAGAACATACATATAAAAATATTGTTAAAAATATATATTTCTCTATAAGAAGAGTTAAAAAATTGAAAATATTGATTTTCAGGCTTGTCCTAGTATATGTGTTTAATAATTCGGAAAAATATTATATATACATACATTAGAAATAATATTGCTTAAAACTCCATCTTAAATAAATGTAGGTATCATTACCAACTGCGAAATCTATGTATACTTACTATTTCATGAGAAGGACTACAGATGTCTCTAGCATAGTATTTTTAAATATATGGAAGGTTTCAATTTGAAATATATATATATAACCTTCAAAAGTTTGATAATTTGTGAATGTTCACGATGGAATTGGTGAACGTTGCATTGTGCAGAGTGATTACTTAAGCCAGCTCATACAGGGCCCTGGGCCATCGTATAAAATACTTCCATGCACGTTTCTCATGTAAATAGCTTCGTATCTGTGAGACCTAATTAAATTAATTATGATATCTTCTTTTATTTTAAAAATAAAAAAAATAAAAATACTATAGCGAATTAGGATACATTGTTTGAGAGACACGCGCGTATAAAAACGCACAGTTTTACGTTGAACTATTGACTTTTTATATTTTTTTGTAACTGATACATTTCCGAAAAATAAATAATTCAAAATGACATATCACAACTGGTTGTTATTAAAAAAAAATATGAATTTAAAAAAAAATGACCGTGCGATATAACGTAAGTACAAACATATGACGATGATATTTTCAATAAGTATTTAGCAAACAAATGTTTATCTGTAAAAAAACATAATGAAAAAAATGTTTTGGATATGAATTACGCGCTGTTTACAATAAATTATTGTGATACATTCCATGTCTGCTTTTATTGAAAATTATTTTATTGAAATATTATCGTATGATTCAGTTGCTATGCTATACAGATGTTCACATGAACGGACGTAAGGAAATTACCCAAACATTTCTTTCTTCGAAAGAAATTATTTATTTCTTCCTCAGTTCCTCGTGACAGAGGATGCGATATTCTTTTTCATCTGCATCTACATACCGCACATCTTAGAGATGTAACCACAGAGTATAAAATTTAACAGAGATGAACTCAACCCCTTCCCCTGGCGTGCGGGTTGGGACACAGCGGAAGAAGTCCCGTTTAGAATATTTAAGACACATTTGCAACGGAGAAAAAGTATTTATTCTTGCATAATTTAATCCCCTGGTAAACAAAAAAATTACTTTATTACCATACACATTGTGAATTTTAATTTTTAAAAATTTCTTTCCAAACCGTGTCTCTTCAAGTAATACCGCATTTTTTATAAATTGCGACTTATTTAGGTACAATGAAATTATTAAGATATATATAAATTTAAATTAAATAACTTTGAATAAACCACATAAATAATTACTCTACGTCTACCGGTTTCGATACCACCCTATCTTCATCAGGACTGACGTACATTATTAAGACATTACATTTTGAGCTTTTGAAAATTGTTTCAAAATTCAAGGTCATAGTAATTTTTTTTAAACGAGTCTTGGTTTAAACAAGATATATTATAAATGTTTTATAGAAACGAAGCTATTTTTTATATGAGAATGTAAGTATGGAACTCTTTTATTGGGTGTTTTTAGGGCTTAAGATCTATCGTACGGCTAGCTTTAGGGATCACTTTATACAATATAACGTTCATCAGTTCAATCCAAGAAAGATTAGGTACTACATCTAGATCCAATTTTTGAATCAAGTTGTATATATGTTACTTACCAATCATCAGCAAATTTGAAAGATGTGGTAATCTATCATGGGTGAAATTGGCGAATGTCACATTGTGTAAACTGATCACTAAAGGAGGAAAACCTACCAACGTAGCGCAAAAAAAGGCAATTCTTGTGATTTTTTATGAAAACCTATTTTAATAATGGTATTGGTATTATTTATACATAAAAGTGCATACTTTTAAGAATACGTTAAATTTTTTTAATAAAAAAATATTCAACATTGACGTAAAATTCTTGGGTTTTGTCGACTGCCAAAAAAAAGTCCACTCCCATTTCTTCTGTAATAATCAGAATAAAAAAAAACAAAAAAATATCAAAATTGACACTATAATTTAGTCTTTGGCATAGGGTTTCTTGAAAATATATATTTTTGAAATAGGTTTTTAGGGAAAATTTCAAGTTTATTATGCCGATAAAATCATACGACAAAGATTAGATAATTATGTATAAAATTACCACAAGAAATTTCAAGTTGATCGGTTCTGTGGTTGCCGAGATATTTTGGTCACCAATTTTCAAAATGGTTTCGAGTTGAACGCGTTTGAGCATTGAGCAATGTATAAATCACGAAATCTTTCAACTTACATAAAATTATCGATTCCAGGTCCATAATATGAGTCCTCCACCTTGCTTAGAATTCCCATATCGATGATATTCGCTTCATAAACATAATATATACGTTTACGTTTTTATTATGAAAGATCCTGACTGGCAGCTAGCTGCGTGTATCACGGCGCCGTGCGGCGCGGCGCGTATTCAACAAAAATATGCCACTATTATCAGCTAATACTCTGTTATTTTTTTTAATTTTTGCTTGAAATTTTCACAAGACAGCTTTAAGAAAACGCAAAAATTTTAAAATCGATTTTTTTGAAACGTCTAGGTAGGTATTCCCCCTTAAGCCAGCCGTACGATAGCAAGCCCTATGGGTAAAATTGGTGAACGTTACATTGTGTAAACTGATCACCAAAGCCAGAAGAACGATAGCAAGCCCTGTAAACACCCTAAAAAAGCTTCCTTGCCTACTTTCCCAAATAAAAAATAGTTTTGTCTCTATGAGACAGTATAATATGTCCCCCTGGGAATAAAATCCAGTATTGTATTCTTGAAAAATCAAACATTATCATAATATTCAACTAATAGATGTCCTCTTCTGTTCTTAAAATAGCGAGATTTTATCCCTATCCTCAAAAAAAAAATTATGCGCGCGTAATTTTTCTCTGAAAAATGTTAAAACATCTGTAAAACGTCAATATTTCTATCACTTTAAGGTACAGATACACATGCTTATTTAGTGGCATGCTATGAGCATGCCACTAAATAACTATTAATAAAATTATAAAAACTGAAATCAAAAATATACTATGTCAGTTTGCAAAGTTTCCATTTTGAACAAGAGCGTCTCTATTCTATGACAAGAGCATGCCACTAATATGCATGTGTGTTTGATTGTTAGCTTTGGGTATGTTTATTTATAAGCATGCCACTAATAAGCATGCCCTAACAACTGTACACACTTGCTCATTAGTGGCATGCTTATTAGTGGCATGCTCATAAATAAACATGCCCAAAGCTAACAATCAAACACACATGCTTATTAGTGGCATGCTCTTGTCATAGAATAGAGACGCTCTTGTTCAAAATGGAAACTTTTCAAACTGAAATAGAAAATTCAAGTGAACCAATAAATCAAAAAAGTTCCCGTGTTTCCATCCGTATATTTTTGATTTTAGTTTTTATAATTTTTATCGTAAGATTTGAATCATTCATCCCTAGTAAACATTCAAAAAAATCATAAACATTATTTCTCACTATATTATTTTTACACAACGGTGATCGAGTATTCCACAGACATTCGTGATTTCTATATTAAGTCACGAAAAGTAATGTCATCTCCCCAACGCGCCATATTTGTTTCATCTGTCGCGGACTGAGAAGATCGCATTGATAATACTAGCCGCGAAGCCCTCGAATGTCATAAGCATGCTTATAATAAGCAAGCCTGTTCACACATGCTCCAAAGATACCCCTTCTCTATGCTGAATGACAGTGGCTTGCTTATAAATCAACCCACATTGCTAGTAATGCTAGTAATGCCAATAAGTGGCATGCTCATTACTAGCAATGTGCGTACACACATGCCACTAATAAGCAAGGCCTAAAGAAGGTCGATACTGCGCATGCTCATTTGCCACTAAATAAGCATGTGTATCTGTAGCTTTACGGGTAATGTTCATTACGAATTTTTATTTGGACACTTTGGATAAATAAATTAGTGTATATCTTTTAAAATAATGTTAATACTTTTTTATATAGTATTCATCACGTCAAATTGACAAAGTTTCACTGTTGTATAATAAGGATCAAGACATGATTATTATGACTTGGCAAATCAATGAGACTGATTATACGTGTAAAAATTCAGAATACCTTACATTAACTGGCTGTAAGCTAATTAAGAACTGGTAAGTCAAGTGCATACAACCTTACCCGCAAGACCTTAACATTTGTTTTTGTCCTTTAAAATGCCGTCATTAACAACTATATGCGTATTTAAATATGTTAATTTATTATCTGATTCAGAATATATACATATTATTCGTTTTTGAACTACTTACATTAATTCTTTAATTTTTCCCGTTAATTCAATAAAGACTTTTAATAAAAAGGTTTTGGTATCTTTTATTTATTGATTCAATTCAATTTATTTATTTTCAATATAATATTTACATTACAAACATATGTTTAATTCGTAAATATTATTAACAAGTGAGACAATATGCAAACAAAAAAATATCAAATGTATATAAATGTATATAAAAGAAAACCCCCTCAGACACATGGGATATATCAATACCCAAATCGATTTTGTTCAGCATAGCTGTAGCTCTTCCAACAGGCATAACCATCGGCATGTTGGTCCTGTATATTGGAATGTGAAACAATCTATGCTGACGATGTCTACGGTAATTATCAGGAACACACAGATCAATGCTCCGCATAATTTCAGGATTATCGATCATACCGATAAAACAATCGATAAAAATGTGTAATCAAATACACATTCCTTCTAGTCTCTAAACTATTTTAGCCAAGCATACCCTGGAGGAATTCGGAGAATTCCCCGCGGAAGGCGTGGCATGACCAAATTAACCGGATACGGATTTTTTGGTTTCATTACTGTGTTCCATTAATTGGCAATTCACTTCATAGACACTTGTTGCGAAAGCACAATACTTGGCGAAAGATTACTTCGATAAATTCGATAATAATACTAGATGCTCGACAATAGATTTTGACACTCTCTCGACAACATATAGATTACGACTGATTTTGGTGTAGGAGGAAGGGGAGAGAAAGAGGGGTTGATGCCAAATGCCATATTCGCATTGCGAGAACCAAACGCCAGGAAATAGGCTAATACAGAACAATGAGGAGACCTTCATCCTAAGGTGGATTTTTACAGGTTTATGATGATGATTATGATTACTTAATAGTTAGTTACTTGCTTAAAAAATTGAGTTTAAATTTTTAAATAGTTTTATAATTTTTTTATTTTGGTAATTTATTGTTTAACATGGAAATAATAAATTTATGTTCATATGCAGTAGTATCAAATAGTGATAGTTCTAAAACGCAAATAATATGTTTCATTATTATAACTTATCCAATAAAATTTGAACAATACAATGTATAAAACTTTTGGTTGAATTATATGTAACAAAATATAAATGACAACTATAAAGATAGTAAGTTGGTTTTATGCGTTTTTTAATGTGTTTGTTATTTTATAAGTCTTATCATACGATCGTCATTTATACAAAAAATATGTTGAATTTTAGTAAAATGCTCCACAATAATTATGTGATGTTATTCTTCTTCCAAGTCATTTTTTCATGACTGAAGAAAAGTAGGCACATTATACGATCTTATATGAGGTCGTATTAAGTTCTTTCAGCTTTCATTTCCTTTTTATAAATATACATGCATAATCATATTATTCCAAATCTTGCCAAACTTATCCTTCTTTCATTTTTCAAATGTCAAAGTAACACCCTGTAATAGTTGAAAGCCCGAGAACGACTTTGGGTGGAAAAGACCGGGAAGAGACCGACAACGGTAAAGGACGCGGTGCATCTGTCTGGAAAGACTCTGAAGTCGGCTGTGAAGGTTACCCTGGACCGAGACTTGTGGGGGTGCATTACCTTGTCTCACTTCATTGAAGCCACCATAAATATATCATACATACCTACATACGTGTACTGACGTGAATGAGGAAAGGAAAGGGATTATTCTTTTCATTTCTGCTCGGTTTTAGTAATTACTCACTCGAGGACTCAACATAGACAGACATCTCAAATGGACCTTTCAAATAGACAAAGTAATTGACTCACTGACTAAACTGACCAGCCTATTCCACAAAATACACGAAATCACACCAAAGGCCGTAAAAATTCTGATGTACCAGGCATACGTCAAGAGTAGAATAAGATATTTGATACCCTTCTGGGGAACCGGAAACAAAACTAACCTAAACAAACTCCAACGACAGCAAAACAAAATTCTAAAAATGGTCTATCATCTGAAATACCGGACACCAACTGAAACTGTATACCATATAACACAATACTTAAACATCAAAGCATTACAAAAATCGAAACACTTAAAATCATTCACAGACTAGCAATTGGCGATATACAAGACGAATACATAAAATTACACAAAATACATGAAAAACATCAACACAACACTAGAACGTCTCAAAACTATCACGTAACACACGCCAAAACAAAAACAGGACAATCCAGACTAATTTGCAACAGATTAAAACTATACAATGACCAGCCACAACAGACCAAACAACTGACCACTGACAAATTCAAAACAGATGTGACAAAAATGTTAAAACTCGGCCAACTAAAAAAAATGACTTTGTATCTAAATCATATTATTATTATTTCTTATATTGAATCATGTAAAAATGTTATCCATAAAACCTTTTAGGTTTCCATTATATTTTAAATAAAAAAATAGCGAAAAAATACATATCTCAAAAAGAAATTAGATTTCGTAAAGACACAAACATTATATTAAAATATTTTTTAAACGTACCTACATTAAGCATAAATTTGAATCAACATGACTTCTACACACTTGACATATGAACAGCGAATTTACCTTTGTTGGTGTAGTGATCAAGACGCTCGCTTAGTGATCTGGTGGTCAATGGTTCGAGCCCCATTCATGACTCTGTTTCTCCGCCGCCTTCAATACACGGCTCATAAATTTTCATTACCATAATTTCCTGGCTCATCCGTTCCGCACGGACAAACCATTTTTATAATTGATTTATTCACTATGAAAAATATTTATAATATGAGGCTTCTGTGTTGACCACACTAATAATAAAAATTAGTTATGTTGATACATCGTCTCTGTGTAATCATAACTGGACCCCCCCTCCCCCGCACCACAAATCAATGCTGTTACCGTTGGTATAAAAGCTTGAAAATTCTTGATTACATCTGCAGTTTGGTTCATACAGCTAAGTGTCCAAATCGATCAAAATGAAGTTTTTATTCCTTGTCCTGGCGCTCTTCGTCGTAGTTCAGGTAAGAAAAGTGTTATTAAAAGTACACAGTAAATAGTTAGAAATATATAATTAGAAAAATATTTCAAAAATGTAGATTATCTGAATACAAATAACTTTTTTGAAACGACTATTAAATTATTATTACTATTGAATCACATCAGGAATATTCTCAAGAGCTAGTTGAACGGAAATTTCAAAAAAATTATGTAAAAAATTCGAGTTCTCAATAAATATGAATTATATATTAGAGACATCAAGTGTTTGATGCGAAAATTTAGAAATTATCGATTAAAATAATCTTTTTTCTTTCTTTATGTACTCAATGCGTTGCCCCTATTTATTCTCATGGCCTCCTCAAACTTCCTTCTACGTGATACTCGATCTTAAGCTACACACTTACAATTATTTATGAGCGATTTTTCCTTGCCGGAGAAACTTTTTTCTTACAATCATTCATTTTTACCCTAAATTTCCATGGAATATTTTATTTTGGATTCAATTCGGGTTCAGATTGAGACAGAATCCTGCCATTTTCTGTCGGAGTATATTTTTCCTTTTGATTTTGAGCTCGTAAATTTTATCATTTTACCGGATTCTCTAATTTCCTTCATCAGATCGCTTTCTCTGCATTATCCTTTCGAAGTTATCCAACAACTGAGATAATCCAAGTTTGACTTCCATGATATAGATGATTGCTTTGTTATGAAGGAAGAAACCTTTATCTGAAATAAATATTTGTAACAACTAAATAATGTATCAATTCTGTAGAGTCCTTTATGCGAGTTACGAGAGCAAAGTTCCACCCGTCACCATGGACGATTTTTTCCGGTTTGTGCAACCTACTCGTTTCTTGATTCTTGACTTTCTGGCGGGATACCAGAAAACCACATTGAATGACAAAATTGATTTTACGGCGTATTCTAGTAGAAATGTTTACTAATTCAAAAGAATATCAAATATACGTTAAAAGGAATATTGCTAAAAAAAACTACACTTTAAAAAATAAAATATAGAGATATCATTACCAGTTAGGAAAGCTGTGCGAAATGAGATAAAAATCAACAGATTTTTCCAGCAGACACCATAGTTATGTATGAAAAAATCTTGATTCGAAAATATATATAGAACCTTCAAGAATTTTGATAATGTGTGGTTGTTCTTCTTGTTGTTGTTCTTACAAGGGAATTGGTGAATGTTGTCTTGTGTAGAGTGATCACTTAAGTTGGCTCATACAGGTTGTAAGCCCTGAGCCATCGTACAAGAGACTTTCGTCCACTTTCTCATATATAAATTAGCTTCATCTCTGAGATTTCTATAATCTATCCTTAATTAACACATCAAATGGTTTAGCCTCTCACAATTTTTAAGATTGTAGACCAAAAGATAAGATAAAGCCTTTAACATATAGAAAAAAATGATTTCCATATATCCATATAATAATAACTCCAATAATAATAGGCATAAAAGATGCATGTTTTTTGTACGAATTTCTAGATTACACCTACCGAGCTACCTTTCATAGACTGAAACCACATTAAAAATATCTATATTATAATTACGCTAAAACCGATTTCGCCGTCGATGGATGTTTTCTGTTGCCAGTTATACATTTAGTTCTACAGTACCTAATACATTTAGATAGAATTTAATGTGTAGAAATATTATATGCGTTATTTAATACAGTTAATTAATTATTACAATAATAAAAGAAGATGATATTTATTGATTAGAAATAACGAAATACATATTTTCTTCAATCAATTCTATTTTTACTCCTGGCATGTCATATCGACATTGAATTTTGACATATCGACCGTTTGACAGTCAACCGTGTTTATATACATCTTTATATTATGTAATATGTACCTAGATGACATGAAAATGAACGCGAAACGCATCTAATATAAACGCATCATATCGTGAATATTTATTTTGAGGTTGGCTACCGTATACATTTTAATATTATGCACCTAAATTGTGAGGTTAGAACACACACGCTACCTTATGTGTCAAAAAAAATTGTCTTCCACGTGTTTCTAGGTTAAGAGGCCAATGTATTGTAGGTATGATTTAGCTTTTGCGTCCTTTGAAGTCAAAATCCTGATAAAGGGCCATATTATTTAAAAATTTCAAGTGAATTGTATCTATCATGCAGAATACAAGGTGGTTTACCGTCGTTGTACATAGATGTTACTGTTCACTCTAGGACTGTAGAAGCTCGCTTTTCCATTATTATTTCCATCAGGTGAGTTTGGATATACTCTGGGAATACGCATTATGCAGCTAATAAGGCTTTTCAGCAGTTAATTCACGCATATATACCACCGATTGTTGAATGTATGACTATCGGCCGTATTCTGAAATAAGCAATATTGCTATCTCGATATCTTGCCAATTTGACGAAATTGAAAAATTTATTTCAATACCGAGTAGGTTGGTACTTTAGTAATAGAAATGTCAATATTTCGGTATTAGCATAATAAATATTGCGTTTTCGAAATTCCGATGCTTGAGAAAGCCACATAGATGTATTGTAACATCACTTGAATTGGCCGCTAAACGTCACCATAACTGCACGCAGGGCCATTACAGGCCGCGCGGCGGCCACTATGGCCACTACATACAGTCGCCCGCAGGGCCTAGCAGCAAGCTTAACTGCTAGTTCTTTTTTTATTATTACGAAGTATGTCGTGAGTTTTCTTATAATTAAAACGATGTCTTCGAATAAGTAATTATTCAAATGAATGCAGTCAAAGTTTGTTGTATAGCATGTTTATAATTTAATTTACAGTCTTGTAAAATCACATATTTTTGTATAACGATGAATCGTGTTAAGCAAATAATTGTAGTAATATTTAGCAAATAATTATTTCGAAGAATAGCATTAAACTTATCACGTATATTTTTTTATACACATTATGTCCTCGCTTGACCTCAAAGTGATCTTAATTGAGTGGTACGAGACACGATAGCCAACGGCAATTATTATTTTGTCTCACCGTGTGATATGAATTCGCACATAACTTGTTTCACGGTAACATTGACAGTGAATTATCTCATCGACACTGCAAGGACGTACTTGGAGATATGTATGACGTAATTACGAATAAAGTTGTTTTTCTTCTTTCGCTGTTCAATCATTATATTAAAAAAAGACTACGTGATTTAATTATTTTTAATAATATTGCGATACTCGTTTTTCGTTCTACTTTTTGTTGGTTTGATTGTAATAACATGTAGGTAAGAATTGTCATTGATTAATTATTTTAATTTATAACATTAGTTATGAATATTGAAAATTGAATAGATAGATTGCTTACATATACATTTAATTTAATTATTTTTAACATTTTGATAAATAATTGTTATTTTTTTTCTATTTATGGTTAGCTTGATTTTAATAAAATGTTAAAAATATAATTGATTAATCATTTCAATTACATTATAATATAAGTTTTGAATATATTGAAGATTGAATACATTGTGAAAGAGTAGGTAGGTACATATTATTTAATTATATTTATTTTTTTAATATGTATACCTTCAGTAAATTCGTTAACGATTTCATTGTTAGATAACACGAAAGTTGGGTTAATGTTAAAATATTTTGATGTAAAATTAAATTAACTTCAAATATTCAGCTTATTACAGTATTTCGGTGCATGCAGACCTCTTTTGAATACGAGTTGAATTTGTAATATGTTAGGATTAAACATTACAATCGTACCAACAAATAGACCATAAATATTATTGTTGGAAATATCGGGCAAGTTTGGGTAATTGTCCTTATCGGAAACCCGAAAAACGTGCGGTTTAATTGAATCTTCCCCCTCCATCTGACTAAAGAAGAGGAAAAGGATCGTTGCTTTTTGATAAAGTTGTCAAACGTATATAAAAGATATTAATTCTACATTTAATATATAGAGATAATATAGATGCGATGCGAACACGGAATTCGTGTCACATCAATATTCTTACTATTTTCAAATTAAGCTAAACGCTTGTGCTATGAAAATAGGACTAACTTGCTTGTCTAGAGTGAGATTCGAACCTGCGACCATTGAATCACGAGGCTTGCAAGTACGTTGATGATTAACTTTTAAGCGAAATAGCTGCGATTTCCTTCAGTCGCAAAATGTTTTGACAAATTATAAGCGCGATAAGCGGATCCACTACTGCTTTGTGGAGACATCAGGTTTTTTATGCCGATTAAACAATTTACACATCTGTTAATTTTTTGCTTCAACATGATTAAATAAATCAAATACTGTACTGCACACTGGACATAGTAGATACTATTTTTCATTTCTATTGTAGTTTTGAGAGGTGCAGTCGCTCTCATTAACTTATTAAGCTTTCTTGTTAATTTAAAATTGTTATCTTCTAGTATCCCGAACTTCAAAATTTTTTTTAATAAGTTTTAATGTGAAATATTGTTTTAAGTTTAAAAAAAATTAATTTTGTAAAGATATCCATTAAGCGGTTACAAAAAAAACATATATTTTTAAACAATTGTTATTAACGAATCATTTTCTTATAATTGGATTAAAAAAATCGTACACAACATCAAATAATAGATTAAATTTAAATATACAACAGTAGAAATCGTATAGAATCGCACGTGGTTTGGCACGTAAACGCGCTAATGGTATTTAAAGGGTAAATCAGAATATGACAGACTCACGAATTTCATGATTTTTTATATAAAAAATGATCTAACAGTTGGCTTAATAGATTTTACGATAGAATGTGTCCTTTTTTGTAAATTTTTTTATTAACAAAATTTAATTTTCCCGTAAATTGTCAACAGGCGCTGACCGACGAACAAAAGGAGAAGCTCAGAAGCCATGGCAAGCTGTGCATCTCGGAAACCGGGATCGACAAGGCTGAAGTGCAGAAGGTGAGGGATGGAGACTACAGCGCGGACGACGACCACATCAAGGCATTCTCCCTCTGCATGCTGAAGAAGATCGAGCTGGTCGACGCCCACGGCAAGTTCCACAAGGAGGTCGCCCTGGAGAAGGTCTCCGACGATGTCAGGGACAAGGTGTCCGCGGCCATGGACAAGTGCATCACCACGGATGCCGTGGTCACCCCCGAGGCCGCCTGGAGCTACGCTAAGTGCTACCATGCCGAGAGGCCCGACCACGCCGTCTTCTAAATATTTAGATAAATTAAAATATTTTATAGTATTTTTTTCACGTTGTGATGCTGCATTAAAATTATTGATTGTCTGATATAAGCTTTGATTGCGTCAAATCAAATATTATGTTTCATTGTCCATCGTTAACTGCTGTGATTTTACAATACATCAATTAAAAAAATCTGCCAACAAACATTTTCTTGTTTTTTCTTTTGGATGTATAACCCGCATCTCTGACGCATCTATTACATGTAGGTGATGACTATGTACACATGAGGGTATAAAAGCAAAGGCAGCAATATGCCACTGAGGTTTTTCGGAGATAAATATCAAACTACTCAGGGAGATTCCTTCGGAATCTTTGAAACCAACATCTTATTTGAAATAAGTTTTTGAAAAAAATTGCCACCTCAGTTTTCCTTTTGCTGCATTGTTGCTTTTGCTATTTATTTATTTATGGGCGTTTGAATTTAAAATAGGTTTTTAGGGAAAATTTCGAGTTTATTATGTCGATAAAAAAATCATACGACAAAGATTAGATAATTATGTATAAAATTACCACTAGAAATTTAAAGTTGATCGGTTCTGTGGTTGCCGAGATATTTTGGTCACCAATTTTCAAAATGGTTTCGAGTTGAACGCGTTTGAGCATTGAGCAATGAATAAATCGCGAAATCTTTCAACTTATCGATTCCAAGTCCATAATATAAGTCCTCCACCTTGCTTAGAATTCCCATATCATCGAGCACTCTTCATAAACATAATAGAAACAGTTCTTACGTTTCTATTATGAAAGATCCTGACTGGCAGCTAGCTGCGTGTATCACGGCGCCGTGCGGCGCGGCGCGTATTCAACAAAAATATGCCACTATTATCAGCTATTACTCTGTTATTATTTTTAATTTTATCTTGAAATTTTCACCAGACAGCTTTAAAAAAACGCAAAATTTTTAAAATCGATTTTTTTGTAATGTCTAGGTAGGTATTTCCCCTTAAGCCAGCCGTACGATAGCAAACCCTATGGGTAAAATTGGTGAACGTTACATTGTGTAAACTGATCACCTAAGCCAGAAGAACGATAGCAAGCCCTGTAAACACCCTAAAAAAGCTTCCTTGCCTACTTTCCCAAATAAAAAATAGTTTCGTCTCTATGAGACATGTATAATATGTCCCCTTGGGAATAAAATCCAGTATTGTATTCTTGAAAAATCTTACATTATCAAAATATTCAACTAATAGATGTGCTCTTCTGTTCTCAAAATAGCGAGATTTTATCCCTATCCTTAAAAATAAACATTTATGCGCGCGTAAGTTTTCTGTGAGAAATGTTAAATCATCTGTAAAACGTCAATATTTCTATCACTTTACGGGTAATGTTCATTACGAATTTTTATTTGGACACTTTGGATAAATAAATTAGTGTATATCTTTTAAAATAATGTTAATACTTTTTTATATGGTATTCATCACGTCAAATTGACGAAGTTTTACTACTGTATAATAAGGATCAAGACATGATTATTATGACTTGGCAAATCAATTAGACTGGACATTAATAATAATAATCATTAATAGGATATTTGATACCCTTCTGGGGAACCGGAAACAAAACTAACCTAAACAGACTCCAACGACAGCAAAACAAAATTCTAAAAATGGTCTATCATCTGAAATACCGGACACCAACTGAAACTGTATACCATATAACACAATACTTAAACATCAAAGCATTACAAAAATCAAAACACTTAAAATCATTCACAGACTAGCAATTGGCGATATACAAGACGAATACATAAAATTACACAAAATACATGAAAAACATCAACACAACACTAGAACGTCTCAAAACTATCACGTAACACACGCCAAAACAAAAACAGGACAATCCAGACTAATTTGCAACAGAATAAAACTATACAATGACCTGCCACAACAGACCAAACAACTGACCACTGACAAATTCAAAACAGATGTGACAAAAATGTTAAAACTCGGCCAACTATAAAAAAATGACTTTGTATCTAAATAATATTATTATTATTTCTTATATTGAATCATGTAAAAATGTTATCCATAAACCTTTTAGGTTTCCATTATATTTTAAATAAAAAAATAGCGAAAAAATATATATCTCTAAAAGAATTTAGATTTTGTAAAGACACAAACATTATATGAAAATATTTTTTAAACGTACCTACATTAAGCATAAATTTGAATCAACATGACTTCTACACACTTGACATATGAACAGCGAATTTACCTTTGTTAGTGTAGGGATCACGACGCTCGCTTAGTGATCTGGTGGTCAATGGTTCGAGCCCCATTCATGACTCTGTTTCTCCGCCGCCTTCAATACACGGCTCATAAATTTTCATTACCATAATTTCCTGGCTCATCCGTTCCGCACGGACAAACCATTTTTATAATTGATTTATTCACTATGAAAAATATTTATAATATGAGGTTTCTGTGTTGATCACACTATAATAAAAATTAGTTATGTTGATACATCGTCTCTGTGTAATCATAACTGGACCCCCCCCTCCCCCGCACCGCAAATCAATGCTGTTACCGTTGGTATAAAAGCTTGAAAATTCTCGATTACATCTGCAGTTTGGTGCATACAGCTAAGTGTCCAAATCGATCAAAATGAAGTTTATATTCTTTGTCCTGGCGCTCTTCGTCGTAGTTCAGGTAAGAAAAGTATTATTAAAAGTACACAGTTAATAGTTAGAAATATATAATTAGAAAAATATTTCAAAAATGTAGATTATCTGAATACAAATCACTTTTTTGAAACGACTATTAAATTATTATTACTATTAAATCACAAAAGGAATATTCTCAAGAGCTAGTTGAACGGAAATTTCAAAAAAATTATGTAAAAAATTCGAGTTCTCAATAAATATGAATTATATATTAGAGACATCAAGTGTATGATGCGAAAATTTTGAAATTATCGATTAAAATAATCTTTTTTCTTTCTTTATGTACTCAATGCGTTGCCCCTATTTATTCTCATGGCCTCCTCAAACTTCCTTCTACGTGATACTCGATCTTAAGCTACACACTTCCAATTATTTATGAGCGATTTTTCCTAAGCGCCTTCTTGCCAGAGAAACTTTTTTCTTACAATCATTCTTTTTTGCCCTAAATTTCCACGGAATATTCTTTTACGCGATTTTGGATTCAATTCGGGTTCAGATTGAGACAGAATCCTGCCATTTTCTGTCGGAGTATTTTTATCATTTTATCATTTTACCAGATTCTCTAATTTCCTTCATCAGATCGCTTTCTCTGCATTATCCTTTCGAAGTTATCCAACAACTGAGATAACCCAAGTTTGACTTCCATGATGTACCACTGTATAGATGATTGCTTTGTTATGAAGGAAGAAACCTTTATCTTAAATAAATATTTGTAACAACTAAATAATGTATCAATTCTGTAGAGTCCTTTATGCGAGTTACGAGAGCAAAGATCCACCCGTCACCATGGACGATTTTTTCCGGTTTGTGCAACCTACTCGTTTCTTGATTCTTGACTTTCTGGCGGGATACCAGAAAACCACATTGAATGACAAAATTGATTTTACGGCGTATTCTAGTAGAAATGTTTACTAATTCAAAAGAATATCAAATATACGTTAAAAGGAATATTGCTAAAAAAAAACTACACTTTCAAAAATAAAATATAGAGATATCATTAACAGTTAGGAAAGCTGTGCGCAATGAGATAAAAATCAACAGATTTTTCCAGCAGGGACCATAGTTATGTATGAAAATATCTTGATTCGAAAATATATATAGAACTTTCAAGAATTTTGATAATGTGTGGTTGTTCTTCTTGTTGTTGTTCTTACAAGGGAATTGGTGAATGTTGTCTTGTGTAGAGTGATCACTTAAGCTCATACAGGTTGTAAGCCCTGAGCCATCGTACAAGAGACTTTCATCCACTTTTCTCATATATAAATTATCTTCATCTGTGAGATTTCTATAATCTATCCTTAACTAACACATCAAATGGTTTAGCCTCTCACAATTCTAAAATTGTAGACCAAAAGAAGGTGCCTTTAACATATAGAAAAAAATGATTTCCATATATCCATATAATAATAACTCCAATAATATCCAAAAATATTAATTCACCAAGGTATATGGCATTAAAGATGCATGTTTTTGTACGAATTTCTAGCTCACACCTACCGAACTACCTTTCACAGACTGAAACCACTTTAAAAATATCTATATTATAATTACGCTGAAAACGATTTCGCTGTCGATGGATGTTTTCTGCTGCCAGTTATACATTTAGTTCTACAGTAATACATTTAGATATAATTTAATGTGTAGAAATATTATATGCGTTATTTAATACGAAGATGATATTTATTGATTAGAAGTAATGAAATACATATTTTCTTCAATCAATTCTATTTTTACTCCTGGCAAGTCATATCGACATTGAATTTTGACATATCGACCTTTGACCGGTCAACCGTGTTTAGATACATATTTATATTATGTACCTAGATGACATGGAAATGAACGCGAAACGCATCTTAATATCGTGAATATTAATTTTGAGGTTAGCTACCGTATACATCTTAATATTATGCACCTAAATTGTGAGGTTAAAACACATACGCTATCTTATGTGTCAAAAAAAATTGTCTTTCACGTGTTTCTAGGTTAAGCTTACTGTTTCTAGGTTAAGAGACCAATGTATTGTAGGTATGATATAGCTTTTGCGTCCTTTGAAATCAAAATCCTGATATAGGGCCACATTGTTTAAAAATTTCAAGTGAATTGTATCTATCATGCAGAATACAAGGTGGTTTACCGTCGTTGTACATAGATGTTACTGTTCACTCTAGGACTGTAGAAGCTCAACCACAACAAGAATTAATTATTTAAATTACAATATAATATGCGTTTTGAATATATTGATGATTGAATACATTGTTAAAGAGTAGGTAGGTTCATATTATTTAATTATATTTATTTTTCTAATATGTAAACCTTCAGTAAATTCGTTAACGATTTCATTGTTAGATACCAAGAAAGTTGGGTTAAAGTTAAAATATTTTGTTGTAAAATTAAATTAACTTCAAATATTCAGCTTATTACAATATTTCGGTGCACGCAGACCTCTTTCGAATACGAGTGGAATTTGTAATATGTTAGGATTAAACATTACAATCGTACCAACAAATAAACAATAAATATTATTGTTGGAAAGATCGGGAAAGTTTGGGCAATAGTCGTTATCGGGAACCCGAAAAACGTGTGGTTTAATTGAATTTTCCCCCTCCATCTGAATTCACACATTAAAGAAGAGGAAATGGATGGTTGCTTTTTGATAATAATATATTTTAGTATATTTGCAAGTATGTTGATGATTAACTTTTAAGCGAAATAGCTGCGATTTCCTTCAGTCGCGAAATGTTTTGACAAATCATAAGCGCAATAAGCGGATCCACTACTGCTTTGTGGAGACATCAGGTTTTTTATGCTGATTAAACAATTTACATATCTGTTAATTTTTTGCTTCAACATGATTAAATAAATCAAATACTGTACTGCACATTGGACATAGTAAATACTATTTTTTATTTCTATTGTAGTTTTGAGAGGTGCAGTCGCTCTCATTAACATTTATGTAAATAATTAACATTTCCAACATAAGCTTTCTTGTTAATGTAAAATTGTTATCTTCTAGTATCCCGAGCTTCAAATATTTTTTAATAAGTTTTAATGTGAAATATTGTTTTTAGTTTAAAAAAATTAAATTTTATAAAGATATCCATTAAGCGGTTACAAAATATATCCATATTTTTTTAAACAATTGTTATTAACGAATCATTTTCTTATAATTTGATTAAAAAAATCGTACAAAGCATCAAATAACAAATTAACTTTAAATATACAACAGTAGAAATCGTATAGAATCGCGGTTTGGCACGTAAACGCGCTCATGGTATTTAAAAAGTAAATCAGAATAATTTAAATGCACCTTCCCTCGTATCGTATGACAGACTCATGAATTTCATGATTTTTTTTATAAAGAATGATCTTACGACTGGCTTAGTAGGTTTTACGATAGAATGTGTCCTTTTTTGTAATTTTAAAAAAAAAATATTTATTTATTTCATGTATTTTAATACACATAAATGAAGGTAGTTGCTTCAGAACAGGCCTTGCCTAGTGAAGCAACTACAGCCTGTACAGTTTTTTTTTATAAGTTTATACATTAGAAATACTACATATTAGAAATAAACTTTAATTACCCAGAAATGAACTTAATATTAGAAATAAAATATATTCAAAACTGCACACAGCTTCATCAATTTCAGTCTTTCAAAAATGGTATTCTCAGGTACGCTAAGTGTGCACAGTGCGGCCCCAACCCTATTATACCCCTCAATTTATTGTTAACAAAATTTAATTCTCTCGTACATTGTCAACAGGCCAACGAACTAAAAGAGAAGCTCAAAAGCCATGGCAAGCTGTGCATCACGGAAACTGGGATCGACGAGGCTGAAGTGCAGAAGGTGAGGGATGGAGACTACAGCGCGGACGACGACCACATCAAGGCATTCTCCCTCTGCATGCTGAAGAAGATCGAGCTGGTCGATGCCCACGGCAAGTTCCACAAGGAGGTCGCCCTGGAGAAGGTCAGGGACGGTGTCAGGGACACGGTGTCCGCGGCCATGGACAAGTGCATCACCATGGATACCGTGGTCACCCCCGAGGCTGCCTGGAGCTACACTAAGTGCTACCATACCGAGAGGCCTGACCACGCCGTCTTCTAAATATTTAGACAAATTAAAATATTTATTTAGTATTTTTTTTCACGTTGTGATGCTGCATTAAAATTGTGGATTGTCTGATATAAGCTTTGATTGCGTCAAATCAAATATTATGTTTCCGCTACATGTTTCAATCCTCCGTTGTTATCATTGTCCATCGTTAACTGCTGTGATTTTACAATACGTGAATTAAAAAAATCTGCCAACAAACATTTTCTTGTTTTTTCTTTTGGATGTAAAACCCTCATCTCTTTCGTACCTATCTATTACATGTACATGTATGTAGGTGATGATTATATACGTATGGGGGGTATAAAAGCAAAGGCAGCAATATCCCACTGAGGTTTTTCGGAGAGAAATATCAAACTACTCAGGGAGATTTCTTCGGAATCTTTGAAACCTACATCTTATTGGAAATATATTTTTAAAAACAATTGCCACCTCAGTTTTCCTTTTGCTGCATTTTTTCTTTTGCTATTTACATATTTGGATATTGCTGTCTTTGGTGTAGTAGGTATTTCAGTCTAAAATCAACATCAACTCTCACTTTAGTATGAAGCGGTCATTTAATAGTGACATATTCTTGGGGGTTAATTATTTGAAGTAGATATTGCTGCCTCGCTTTTAATTATGCTTTGGAAGCATGATTTTGGATTTTGGAAAGGATAGACCTGTATTCCCCATAAAATTAATCATTCTAAATTAGTAATCTTCAATAACTCTATACAATTTTTATTTTTATTTTTTGGAATTTGCTGCCTTTGCTTTTATAACCCTCGTATTGCCTTGCCTTATCCCCCGATTTTGAGTAGCCCCAAAAATTTAAACTAAATTAAAATAAATCTAATTATATACACCTAGAGAGCTATGAAAAAATATAAACATGCTCCGAAACTTTTGATATTATTTGGCCTTTTTAAATTTGTTTTGATTATCACAAAACTTATTCAGAAAAAATCATACAATTGAAACAAGATCTAATCAATAATTTATTATTTATATTACACAAAAATAATATCTACAGGTAAAAATCACAATATCATTAACCAAAAAAATCTCTCAAAATTATACAGTAATTATCTACATACTCCCATATACACATAAACGTCTGTTCGCTGTCTATTTGTATCCAACAAGCAAGATGCATTATCGACTTTTAATAAGAGCAAAAAATGTTATTGTGAAACACACATATCAGAAAACGGCGACGTTGTACATTTCAATTTATCGTTTTAAATAATAGCAGAATTTAAAAATACTTTCTTTACAATATAATATCAGTCATACAAGCAATGTTTCCTCATTATATTATAAAATAAATTAAAATAATAAATTTTTTAATAGATATTTAAATATGACATTAAATTGTTTGTACAAGCGTAAAAATTATGTCGCGCTCGCATATTTGGTGGTTTGGCTTGGTCAGTTTTTGGTTTTGTGCACATAGACCCTCTCTTGCGTACAAGACAAGTAGGTACTTCTTTATTTATCACGATTCATAGATAAAAAAATATGAATCATTTACAAAACCATTAATGAACCACGGTACGCGCACGAAATGCAAAAAATATTAACAGTAGTTATAATATAACTGGAATTTTATTTTATTTACATTATTTTTTAAATAAAATTTTCTGGTTATATTAATCCGACTATCATGTAATTTATATTCAATCGCATTATTTTATTATAGTTTTTACATAAACCATTTGTTTAAAAAGTACTTATGTATTTAAAAAATGTTTTCTTAGGTTCGTTTACACTTGACGAAAAAAATGGTGTATTGGGATTTTTTAAAAAAAATGTTTCCTTCGGAATTGTAGTACACATTAAATCAATTATTTATTTACATATTCTTACATGATCACACTATATTGATACACTAAATATAGGTACATATACACGTTGCTAGAGCAGGCCGACGACACTTGTTATTGGAAAAGTGGGCCGAGTTTTAAATAATAATGTATTGTTTTTTATGAATTTTATACCCAGTATTAGTTACCCAGTGTTAGTGACTCATAAAAAAATGTGTTTCAGAAACGAATAAGTATAATGAAACATCTGATTTGGTTTTCTGTCAATTTTATAACGTAAACTTGTAGAGTTATTTTTTTTTTTGAGTGAATTAAGGTAATAAAAGCAATTATGTTTTCTGACAATTGATTTACATTTTTAATAAAATAAAAATATGGGGCGAGTGTAGAAGGCAACAGGAACAAAGGGCGTCCGCTGGAGGGTGTACCTGGCATGATCAGATGTTGCAAGTATTGGAGGGTGGCCCTGTTAAAAGCCGCAACTACCATAGAGCATGCGTGAGAAGATGTATGAATGTAGCCGAAGCAAAAGTGGCGTGCGAAGATAGAAGAATATGACTTCTTCCCTCTCGGCCTACCCCTTCGGAAAACAGCGTGATGGTTAGTTAGTTATATTTTCTGACCCACACCAGAATCTGACAATGATTTTCTAATATACAGAGAAGTTGTCGGGGAGAATTGAAAGCAAAGCCTAATAAATAAGAGCTGTTTGAGTAAGAAAGGGAAAACATACTCAACATGTAGGTAGGAATTAGAAGAAGATTAAAAAGTGAAGAGGTTTTAATATTTAAAGAAAACAACATTCCTTGGATGGACTGCAGGATAGTTAAAATAGATATTAAAAGGTACACATTCTAAACTTTTGCTAAATATACAAATCAACTTACGAGACAGAGGCCTGAATTTAAATTTAATACTTAGATGATTTAATGATTAAGGTATGCCTTAAAAGTGTAATTTTCGGTACAAAACACACTTTACAGCAAAAGATTAAGGCATACCTTAACCTTTAAATTATCTAAGTATTAATCTGAATTCGGGTCAGAGACATCAACCAAGTAACAAAAAATGTTGGTTGACCCCTTTGTCTTTCCAAACGTTATGTATGCAGCCGGGACTTGGACGATCTGCAATAGCGAAAAATGTAAAATTGACGTCTTCCTGTTGATAAATGATGTATAGTTCAGTACCCCTGAATGACGCAAACGCACACGACACAAAGGAGGACAGAAGAAGAAAATATAAACAAATTAAATAATAATATTATTCATATTATATAAATACTAACAAACACAACATGATAAGGAACCATAGCAACGAGAGTTAGTAAATATGTTTTAAGTATTTGAAATTAAATATTCATCACCGTGATACCTACTAATAGTTTAATATAATAGTTTATTTGTATATATGTATGAATGCCGAATCGCCCTCATCTTCCAAAGATAGAACTCCATACTCTGATATCCTACCTGATCCACTTTCATCCATTTCTTTCTCATGCAAATTATTCAGTCGATGCTATTAAAAGGTTGTCCACTAATACTTTCCCTATCTTACACTTGTCGCTACCGCTCGCATTGCTCCAAATTTCATTTTTAGGCTACAATAGATAACGAGGTCTAATTAATATAGCGAAACACTTAAAAGAAGTATCAAGGATTGAGAAAATCACATGGATATAATTTGACCACCCCAGAAACGAACCTGGAACCTCCGGTGTAAGAAGACAGTATCATGACTAGGACTAGGATTCGCAATCCCGATCCCGCGAGATCTCGAGGAATTTTACGGGATCAATCCCGAACCGAAAAATCGGTCGAGATTATCGGGATTGATCAACATTTTTTATGTCTTGTATGTTTAATTGTGTTGTCTATAGAGCTTTTAGTAAGTACTTAATACTTATAGGTATTCATGTTACATTCAAATAATGAAAATAGCTTTGAATAATATTTGCTGTATTTTATCAACCTAATATAGTAATTAAAACTACTACTAAATCTACTGCATTGACTGATTGATGCTTGGTAAAAGGCCTACAAAAACTTTAATGCGATGATTAATGATGAATATTTTATTTAAATTACTGATATAAAAATGCAAGGCGTTGTCGTTAATTGCTATTCAGATCTATAAACAAAAAAAAAACACAAAAATATTCGGGATCCCGATCCGTAGAGATCCCGCGGGATTGGAAATTCTAATCTCGAGGGATCCCGAAAGGGCGATCCCGACTCGGGATTGCATTCCCTAATCATGACCACTAGATTACAGGGGCCGCCTCTATATTACTATGTCCAATATTACGAGAGGTTAATACAAATAATATATGAACAAAACTAAATTTAGATAAGTATACATCAGTATGTTCTCACCACTAAAAAAGATAAAATATCAACATATTTAGAGAACTATGTTCTGGTATAAATTTAACCTATTCCGCAATAAAAGTTGGCATTATTTGTTCGCTTCATCACAATATTTTCATGAAACCTTGCATTAAAAAAAACAGAACACAGCATAAGTATCTACATGAATATTTTACCGTTTTATCAGTATCAAAGATGGTTTTAGGGCATAGTAACCGCCCGCAGGGCCTAACGACGACTACCGGCAAAAACCAATTGCTTTCTGGTAGCCAATAACAAATTTATCACTAATAGGACACAAATATATTTACTATACAAATAATAGCATTTGATAATATTTACTTGTGTATCTTTATTGACAAATAACTAGTATAAAAGTTTGAAAATTGTCGATAACATCAACAGTTTAATTTATCCAAGAAAGTGACAAAATCAAACAAAATGAAGGCATTCATTTTCTTTTTCGCCCTCTTGGTGGTCGCTCAGGTAAATATATTTTTTCTATTTGTTTTTTATCTTCTTCAGCCGTTATCTTTCCACTAATGGATATAGGCCTCTTCCAAACCCTTCCATCCTTCCTTGTTGTTTGCTAAATGTAGCCATTTCTTCCACCCCTCAGCGGCCATATCGACCCATCTCTTTTGAGGTCTTCCAACGCCTCTTTTATTCTCCCAAGGTCTCCACTTCAGAACTCTGGGAATCCACCTTGTTGCATCTTACCTTGCAACATGCTATTTTAACTTTGATCCATGATGTATTGTTTCAGTGGTAAGTTTGTTGAACTCCTTACTCACATTTATGGAAATAAGACAATTATTTTTTAAGGTCTCCCTTTTTAATTTTCTGAGACGCGTTTCACCGTATAAGGGCATTATCATAGATGATAATGCCCTCCCTCGATATGTACGATCCACGATATCCACTACTCCAGTTCTGCGCCTAATTTCATCGTTTATCTCTTAGGCTTGTTGCGTGCATTTCAGCTTTTCTTTTCATACTTTCAAATTTTATATAAAACTATTTATTTTTACATAATATTGTATTGCCAATTATATTACCCAAAGGCGTGTATAATATTATTATACTTTGGACAATACAATTCTCGAACAGAACGATTATAATGTAATGTAATTCGGACTGTTTACGATTTATTTTTGCCAACTGTTTGTGAATGATACTTTTAGTAGTCTGTGGTAGATATTGACCTCCTCAAAAATTCCTCTGCATTGAGCCCTATTATTAGCCTTATCTATCTTGTTCTGAATTTCTAAGATAGACATATCTTTGTCGCCCCCTTTTGGTTTTAGCGTTCCCAGTCTCCTGGCCCCTGATGGTCTTGTGCTCAAAAACGACTTGAACTATTCGGTCCACCCAACACAGTCTCCCTGTTACAGTAAACCTTGACATGCCCATATCATAATATAAAGCTATAGGTAGCATCTAAGCTACAATTCATTTAATAAAACCATCCATAACGCACGCGTTAATATTTTCCTTTCAAAATCGTCCAGTGCACTTCATTCCACTTAGTTTAATACTGCAATACCCTCCGATAAACAAATTCTAAATGATAAATTTGCAAGCAAAAAAGGTCTATCACACATTCAATGTTATGTTTAATCTTTTTTATTTTCCTGTATATTTAGTAAGTTAATAATATATAATATTATCATTAACTAAAATCAAGCCTTCTTATATTCACTTATTATATTTTTCTTTTGTCATCTGAATTCTGCATTCCTTCTTGAGCATTTAGATTTTTCTATTTCTTTCACATTCCTTGGTATTGGTTTTTCCATTTGAGAAAGGCAATCGAATTAGTATGTGTAAGCCGTGCGTACGACGCACATTGTTTCATTATGTCGGTGTTTACGGGTATAAACACCAATAGTCTTTTTTAAATGAAAAGAACTCTAAATTACTGTATTTGTTTAGTTCTTTCGTAGTGTTATATAAATAGTTTTTTATATTTGTTTTCTTTCTATTTGGAATTATTATTTCGTTGACATTTGTATAATGTCCATGACTAGATGTGTTATATGTATAATATTATATGTAAAATCTTATTTCTAAAGTATATGAAAATCATTTGTGTTTTGCTTTAGTCCTTATTTTACAGTGAGCCAATTTAAATCTGTTAATATCTTTTTAATTTGAGAGTAGGTATCTATTTCTTCTAAAATGAATCTCCTTGCTCTGTTTTATTGAATTTACACGTTTTTTTGGTCTCCTTCGTTACCCAGGAAAAAAGTGGAGCAATATTGAAAATGATGAGCAATTATTTATTTATCAATTATTATGACTGTTTCTTAAGTCATTTCTTTCGCTCTTGTTCAACTAAGTTTTTTCGTTTTTACTTTGAGGGTCAGACAGACATTTGAGACAGATTAAATTGCGTCTTTTGTAAATGTTAAGATAATTTAATTTAATTTTCCTTGCAGGCCCTGACTGATAAACAGAAGGAGTTGCTCAGGAACCATGGCAAGCTCTGCATCCAGGAGTCGGGAGTCGAAAAGGATAACGTGCTGAAGCTGAGAAAAGGGGAGTACGGCATTGAGGACGAGAAATTGAATAACTTTTGCCTCTGCATGCTGAAGAAAAGCGAACTTGTGGACGCTGACGGCAAGTTCCACAAGGACGTCGCCCTGCGGAAGGCTGGGGACGACGTCAGGGAGCTGGTTTCCAAGGCTCTGGACAAGTGCATCAATCTGGATGCAGTAGTCACCCCGGAGCTTGCGTGGAGTTACGCCAAGTGTTACCATGCGGAGAGGCCTAATCACGACATCTTCTAAATATGACGAGAATACAAACGCATTTTATTTTTATTAATTTTAAAAACTAATAAATTTTATGGTACATAGGTACTTCTTTGATTATTTTATCGTCGACTGGGTTCGATACCACTGCATCTACGTCGGGATGGACGCACACTAACAGATCCAGAAAATGAAATATGCAGAGAAGTCCATTGTCAGCCGTGGGCATGACCATGATATCTCGATTGACAGGGAGACATTGAAATGTGTTCCTACCCCAGTATATACCCACCCCATTTCAATGTTTCCCTGTCAATTTCTATCCCACACTCCCACCAATACTAAGCTATGCCCTCGCTCAAAAAATGATTTCATTGCATATCTCATTTAATGGTCAGTTATTGTGCGTACGTCCCAACATAGATACAGTGGTATTGAAGCCGGTAAACGTTAAAATTATCAATGTGGTTACACAAAATTTATTAGTTTATAAAATTAATAGGCCACAGTACACGATTTTCGTATTTGCTCTCGATTTGCTAAATTTAACGTAAACTTATTAAATCATTTTGCAAAACCCATAGCTAAACAGGCTTTTAATTAATTTTATTATGATAGATCCATTAACTGTTGAAGCATTTCCTTAAAATAATATGAACAAATACACGAAACGCTATTTTAGTTTTCATGCAATAGAGTCATCTTTGGTACACTTAATCTCGATATTTTCGAATATAGACCATATATTTTATTTACAAATTAATTGTAAAAAGTTTAAAAAAGAAGTGGTGCTATTCAGACATTAATATTTTTCGACAAGTTGTTAAACATATCGATTTAAAAAAGGCAAAAATTAAACTTTCTGTTTTCTATATTGCGGTATCCATAAAACCATTAAAACATTGATTATTTTAATTAAATTTTACACGCGTACTAGAAAATTTCACTGTCATTAATATAAAAATATTCAAAAAATTACACCTCATACTCAAGAATTCTAATTAATTAAATCGTATAGTCTGTTAAAAGATAATTTTTCTTTCAAATCAGACTTTGGTTGGACTCGGGCGCGCTCGGGCCCGCTCGTCTTTGAAAGAAAAATGATCTTTTAACAGACTATACGATTTAATTAATTAGAATTCTTAAGTATGACGTAAAATTTTTTGAATATTTTTATATTAATGACAGTGAAATTTTCTTAGTACGCGTGTAAAATTTAATTAAAATAATCGATGTTTTAATAGTGAAATTTTCTTAGAAAACGTGTAAAATTTAATTAAAATAATCGATGTTTTAATGGTTTTATGAATACTGCAATATAGGAAACAGAACGTTTAATTTTTGTCTTTTTTAAAACGATATATGTAACAACTTGTCGAAAAATATTAAAGTCTGAATAGCACCACTTCTTTTTCAAACTTTTTACAATCAATTTGTAAATAATATATATGGTCTTTATTTGAAAATATAGAGATTAAGTGTACCAAAATAACTCCGTTGCATGAAATGTAAAATAGTGTTTCGGGGTTATAATTTTTTTGATGTTATAACAATATATTTGTTCATATATTTTTAAGGAAATGCTTCAAGAGTAAATGGATCTATCATAATAAAATTGATTAAAAGCCTGTTTAGCTATGGGTTTTGCAAAATGATTTAATAAGTTTACGTTAAATTTAGCAAATCGAGAGCAAATACGAAAATCGTGTACTGGGGCCTCTATTATATTCATGAGGTGATAATAAAAGTACTGTCTTCAATAAATGAACCTCGACTCACTAAAATTAAAATTTCCAATTTTCTTGGTCTTCATTTTTTCGATTTTGCCTACTGTGATTTTCAAATATTATAAATAAAATAGTTTGAGCAAATAATAAATTTTATTCTTTCATTTCCTAAATATCTCAGGTCTATTATTGATCGATAAAGTAGGAAAAATCTACTATCTACCAACGTATACTTTTTTATAATTACACTACCTTTACTAACGGGCTTGGCTCAAGATTTGGTTTCTTGTATAAACATATATGTATATATATTTCATATTCGCTCATATTTCGCTGAAAATAATGCTCACAATAAAGAAAATAGTCAAATGAAGCAGTATATATGGAAGCTCTTTTTTCGAAATATTTCTTCTTCTCTCGTTATCAGTTTTTTCAGAAGGGAATAAACATAACTTAAATGGAACAGAATACCTACAGTCATGTAGACATTTTAGTCAGAAAATTTTCACAAGGTTTTTATAATTTTATTTGATTTGTATTAAAGTGAAAGAATTTTTTAATATTCTTTTAAAACTACCGTAACATTAAAAAAATAAGAAATATTGAAAAAAATCAACCTATTTAGTCGCATATTTCCATAACCATTTGATATTAGGATATTGTTCCTTAACCTTTAACTGCCCGTATACTTGTGTAACGTAACTGACCAGTACCTAGTGTCCAACAGACTCATCTAGGATAAATACTAGATAATTAACTATCAATCATGCTCTTTCCACAGGGGTAAGCAGAGATGATAGAACGCCATATTCCTCTATCTTGGCACACTACTCTTGCTTCGGCTACATTCATACATCTTCTCATGCATGCTCGGCTGTTGAGGCTTTTAACAAGGCCATCCTCCAATACTTGTAGAATCTGATCATGCAAGGTCCTTCGCGGACGCCCCCTATTCCTGTTACCTTCAACACTTGCCCTATATATTTTCTTAACCATCCTTTCCTCGCTCATACAGTTTACGTGACCAAACCACCTCAGCACTCCTTTCTTTATTTTATCTACCAAATAAAAGAAAACAGAGATAATGTGAATGCAACAGACAGTATTTATTAATTAATATTAAACTTTTATTGCATTTACTTTCAGTGTTTAACGTTTAGGTATTACTTATTTACTTACAAATGTTTCAAATATATTTTTTCAGAATGTTCAGAACAGACATTTTGGTTGCATTTATCACAACACTGTTTAGAAGTCGTGGATATTTTTGATTTGAAGGACAAGTAGGACAACGCTTCTTTCTTTTTGGAACAGGATTAGATGACTGAGCAGCTCCTTGATTTGATCCTACCACTCTTGCATGGCTGCTAAGTGATAAGTCGATATCTGTTTCGTCCGTGTATATGAGGTGTTACCAATTCAGTTACAATCAGGAAATAAATCAATTTATATATAAATATATATATATAAAGAAACCTGTGTTTCCCTACCCGCTAAGTTTTCTCCACAACCAGCCACAACCACCCACCGGTGGTTATGTTGGTGGATAGCCCTTGGTGTCACATCGAAAATATGCGAGTTTGATGGGGGTGGCTGTGCGTGGGTGGGAGTGGGTGACGAAAATATGCATTCTAGCATATTGTTTTGTTATGGGAAGGCTTCAAATTGTTTCAAAATAGGCGCGCCGACTGTGTCAGTGAGTGTATAAGGTTCCAGAAAAACCTGCTCTAGAATGTTCTGAAAGGAGAAGGTTATAGAAAATTCCCGAAAGTTCTATAAGGTTCTAAACTGAGTAGCGGAATGTGTCGGTGTGTCTGGAAGGTTCCTGTACATTCAATAATTTACTTGAAAGTTCTGGAAGGATAATGTTCTAGAAGATTCGCGAAAGTTCTATGACGATCCAAACACTGTACTAAAATCAACGCGTGTGAAATCGCGCGGGCACAGCTAGTTTTTCCATAAAATTAGCGATGCAGTGCCAACAACATGTATAGTATTTTGAAAAAATGCAATCGGCCATTTATTTGGTATACATCAAACCGAAAACTCAACTACCTGGTCAAGCGTATCTACATCTCCTTTGGTGGAGTTATAGTAAAAATTTATTTCAGATTTCTTCTTATTGCTCACATGTGTTTCTTTTGTATGATGCATCGTAGACAAGAAAATGACAGCACGATTATGTTTTTCTACATACGAGAGCAATGTCATATTTTTATAAAAAATAAAGACATTAGTTTCAATATCAGGGGTTCTGTTGGGTTGAAAATTACAGGGTAGGTATGCAAGCCTTATTTTTTCTCATTTTTACTCCCTTTATTTTAACTCGTAGCGTCTGGTTGATAGTTTGTTTGACGCAAAAACTTTGGATCGATTTTTAAACCTTTTCCCGTGATCCAATCGAGCTGAAACTTTGCAAGCGTGGCGACGATCAAAATGATCTATCAAATTTTAGTTAAAAAAAATAAAATAATTATAGTATAATTTTTGATTTTTCAAATTTTTAATGGTTTTTTCATACAACTGAGTAAGTTGTATGAAAAGACTGCGACGCGTCTGGTAGACACGAAACCTGATCAAATAAGAAAGGGAGTATTGTAAAAACTTGGTTTTTATTGGTTTCATTCTTCTTTTTTCTTTTTTCATTATTTTTTCCAACTATTGTGAGACTATTCTGTGCCAAAGATTTTGCAACATCAAAACAAGTGAAATAATTATCAAAAGTAACATCTCTGTTACTTTGGAAGTATGCTTCAAGAATGCGAGCACGACTGCTTTATGACAAACGTTTTAAATTATTGATTGATACAAAATATGAGTATAGAGACTATGATTGAAACACAAACAAAAGTCTAAAAGTTATCTTTGTCTACTCGACATGACATGACTATAAATAAATGTAAATAAACAAACTACCTTCATATTCGAATCAAACAAAAGGTCATTGTGTCTATTGGACACTTGTAGGTTGATTAGTTACTATTTTAGTTTATTAGCAATAAATATTAAATTATTTCTAATAGAAATGTTTTCATTGCAAAATTAGATTCGTAAAACACTGGAGGTAAATTAGATAAAAGGTGGATTCATAAAAATAAATACTTTAGTTTTTATAAGGATAAGAACGCAAAAATGTGTACGTGAGACACTTGTGGGTTGTTAAGGGTTAAACATTTTCGAATTATAATTTAGATAGAAATCTATCTGTAAAGTATTAATAACTAACTCTGTTACACTCTGTATATTTTATATTTTTCAAGCAAGTTACAAAAAATATTAAAAACACCAATTGAAAAAAATACATCACCAATCCACCCTCTATGTATACACGTGTGCGTTACAAAAATGCTGCGTGTCCACCTATTCATTTAAAATTAAATTTTGATTGTTATCCGGTCAATAACATAACAGTAAAATATTTGAAAAATTGTTGAAAAATATAAATGCATTTCTAAGCATAAGCAAACCGATGAAGGTGCGTGCGTCTTGCTCATGAAAACCATTGAATAAAAAAGTATGAGAAATTTCATGATTTAAAAATGCAGTCTTTTCACCATTGTTCCTGGGGCAATATTACTTATATTTTATTTCGATAGTTACACCCTTAATGGAGAAGTTTAATGATGTTAATCCCAATTATAATAATTTCGTTGTATGTCTATCCGCCCGTCTGTCGTAACTTCGTGTAGCGTCCGTATTCTTTATAGTATAAAAACTTTTTTCTTTCTTTTCTTTTTTCTCCTTTTTTTTTTGTTTATTTTTCCTATTTCCTTTTTTTTATTACTATTATTGTTTATATAATTTAATGAATATTTTGGTACCGTCATTTTGACGAGTAGGTGTATTTAACTAAATTGAATATAGAACAAAACTAATAAACCAGCAATTTTTTTTATGAAATCAGTCAATAAATGACTGAGAAATAGATTATTTAATTTTATTATTTTAGAATGTGGTCGGTTCCGCCTGTGACGTCATTTGACTTAGTCGAGAGCTCCATAGGCACTAAGCGCATACGAGCCGCGTCGTCTAGGTCAAGTGACGTCAAACGTCACATGAAACTTAATTATTTTTGCAGCCTAATTTTCTCATATTTTTGTTTCATTTTACTTATTTTTTGATAATAAATCTATAAAAAAATTGAAATTTCTTCATTGTGGACTTTGTATTTACTTTCTTATTATTATTAACTTGTGGCGTCTGCTTGCTTGCCGGCTTGCCATCGAAAAAACTTTGGATCGATTTTTAACCCTTTTCCCGTGATCCAATCGAGATGAAACTTGGTAAGTAGACTCGTGGCGACGATCAAGAAGATCTATCTAATTTTCGTAGAAAAAATTAATAATTATAGTATAATTTCGGATTTTTAGAAATTTTATTGTTTTTTTTCAAATTGGAATCATTAGAAAAGTTTGATTAGCAACGGCGGCCCGATAACGTCGCGGAATATTTTCTAAATTTGAATTACTACATCGGTATACATAATAGGTAATTCACTACGAATTTCGAAAATCTAAATTGACTGATAAATGTTTTTAGAATTTAATCTTCAAAGCATAAGTGTCTTATAAAAGCTCAAAACATGTGATATTTTAGAAATATATTAAATTACTGTAAGTTTAGTGTTATGTTATATGTTTTAATTCGTCTTTAATTGTTGTTATATTTTACAAAGAAAGGGAGTATAATAAAAACTTTGCTTTTATGGGTTAGTTTTTTTATTAACTTTTTGGGAAGATATTGTGTTAAATGATAATATATCTGGAAAAATACCAAGAGGATCATACAAAAAGAAGGATGTGGTGTCTTCTATAAGTCAATTAAAAATTAAAATATCCAATTGTAGCCTGAGAAAGAATTGTTAATAATAAATGGTTTGTACCTACCTACGTGTCATAACGATAATTTATCTACTGTAATGACAGGTTAAAATCATTAAGAGATAACCCCTTTGAAATTATAATGAACTAAGATAAGTGTGTTACTATGGAATCAGTTGAATGTTGTGTTGAACTACATTGGGAATAAATTAGTACAGGGATGGCAAAAGGGTGTAGAGATATATTTTTGTGATTTTGTTTCTTCTAAAAAGTGTTCCAAAACCTTAAAACATTAACAAAAAAAAACAGGTATGCTGTGTTAGGAATTTGCTTTATAGTTCTGGAACGGGGCTCGAACTACTGACCACTAGATCGCTAGGCGATCGTCATGACTTACACCAACAAACTACCCGAGTAGTGTTTAATAATGCTTAACCCAATCGATTTCAATACAATTTACTCGCCTGTAAAATTGTGTCAAAGACAGTACTACACTTCTTCAAAATTAGCAAAATAATATTGTGGTGATATTATTAATATAATTAATAAAAATATAC
>JADDOH010014321.1:0-27867 GCA_016648135.1 Agrypnia vestita | reverse complement strand
TACATTGTATTTATAAACTACTCGGAGTAACTTTGCATCCACCGGTTTCAACACCATCGTATCTTCCGTCATGACAGACGCATATTAATTATTCATTTTTTATTTTGGTAAACAAGTCAATTTTTTAACGGGGGCGTTGAAGCAGACAAGGGTTGCCGCCACACCAAATAACACGGTCTTGACATTATTATATAATTATTTTAATAAATTTGGTTTTAGGTTTAAGCGAATAAAATCAAAAAAAAAAAGATTTTCTATTAATTTCTATTCTATTTCCTGGAATTATTATTTAATTTTTATATATTATTACATCATTAATGTGCTTGATGAATGCGTCGGAACACCGCTCCCATTTCCGACTACTCGCTACGCATCAACAAGGGAGAATTGCATTTGACCATGAAAATGTACTGAAATTAAAATTTACATCTAGCTAGAATACCGTGCCATAGTCGGCCTTCCACCGAAAGCTGCGCGCGCACGACTGAAGGGCGGAGCGCCGAGCCGCTGAACTTACGTGGTATCCCCTCTCCTGAAAAATGCAGTGGTGGCGTTACGCTATTGGCGGAATGCCCAACAGGCGGCTCGTGCACGGCGTTTTTCGAAAGAATAAAAGAAAGGTCGTTTTGATGCCTAACCAAGTTACCCGGTCGCTGAAGAAGAAAGAAGAAAGAAGAAAAGGCACGAGCCTCCAGCTCCTCTGCCTACCCAGCGCTACAGGAAGAAGATTATCCAGAAGAAAATACCTATCTTACGATAAGCTAACTACGCCGCGAAGGAGAATTTATAGGACTACCTACCGATTCCGGCGGACGGAATAACGAGTTTCAGTATTGCTACATGCTGATATCTGATTGGGCTGATGCCATAGAACTTCAACTTCTCCCATCCACTTCGAGATTATTCGACGGAGATCATCAAGCATTTCCAATTTTTTTTGGGAATACCTACTTCAGTACCTACTACTCCATAATATCTGATTGAGCTGACGACGCAGAACTTTAAGTTCTCCAATCCACTTCCAGATTATTCGATGGAGATCATCAAGCATTTCCAATTTTGGGAATACCTACTTCAGTACCTACTAGTCCATGGTATCTGATTGAGCTGACATCCCAGAACTTCAATTTCTCCAATTCACTTCGAGATTATTCGATGGAGATCATCAAGCATTTCCAATTTTGGGAATACCTACTGCTCTACTCATTACCTACTACTCCATGGTATCTGATTGAGCTGACATCGCAGAACTTCAATTTCTCCAATCCACTTCGAGATTCATCGACGGAGATCATCGGGCATTTCCAGATTTCTTCGGAATTGCCAACTTCAGTACCTACTAATCCACATTATCTGATTGAGCTGACGTCAAAGAACTTCAACTTTTCCAACCTACTTCGAGATCCATCGACGGAGGTCATCGGGCATTTCCAGATTCCAGAAATACAACTTCAGTACCTATCTATCAATAATATCTGATTGAGCTGACGTCGCGGAACTTCAACTTCTTCACTCGACTTCGAGATCCATCGACGGAGATCTTCGGAATACCTACTTCAATACCTATCCCAATACTATCTGGTTGAGCTGACGCCGGAGAACTTCAACTATCTTCAAAATTATTCGACGGAGATCAAGCAGACGGCCACGCAACCACATCGGACAAGATCATCACTATATTTTATCTTATTTTATTTGCTCTGTATAATTGATTTTGTTAATAAACAGGCTAGGATTTCAGCAGTACCGTGTTTCCCTGGTCCCATTGATATTCCAACATATCAGAGTATAATGCAAAAACTTGCATTTATTGATTTGCGAAATTTTTTTCTGAATATTATTTACAATTCATTCTATCATTAAAACATTATTTATTTCTATTTATCATAAAAAGTATGTTGTCTAAAATCTTATTAACTTCAAAGTTATGTATTCCTAAAATTGTAGGTATTTAGTGATTTGCGTTAGTCTGAATATTATTCTCAATTTATTTTATCATTTATTATTTTGCATTATTAGTTACTAATTAACCGTAAAAAGTGTATTGCGTAACTATTAGGTCCTTACATATGAAATTGGCGTTTTGCCGTACTGGCAAATTTGATCTCAAATATCTTCTCTTTGGTTAGGAATTCCAAATCCAAATTTATACAGCTATTTACTCATGTATTTGTGTTTGAAAATTATAATTCATTTGTTTTTTCCTCAATTGTTTTTTTCTTTGCGTCACTCAGTTTACAAAATGAAAAACTTGAAATATCGCGTTATTTACGAGTACGAGTTCCACCGTGGCACCAGTGCTGCAGAAACGGCTCGAAGGATTAATGATGTGTATGGCGACGGTGCCGCAAAAGAAAACGCAGTGCGTTTTTGGTTCCAACGTTTTCGTTCTGGAAATTTCGACCTGCAGAACAAGCCCCGTGGACGGCCGGAGACCAAAGTTGATAATGAAGAATTGAAGGCTATTGTGGAAGCGGATCCATCGCAAACCACATCCGAGTTAGCTGCAGGCTGCGGTGTTAGTGATAAAACTGTTTTAATCCATTTGAAGCAAATTGGTAAGGTGAAAAAGCTTGAAAGGTGGGTACCTCACGAATTGAGTGAAGCAAATCAACCAACGCACGTTGACTGCTGCGTTGCATTACTCAACCGGCACAATAATGAAGGGAATTTAAATCGAACCATTACCTGTGATGAAAAGTGGATCCTGTACGATAATCGGAAGCGCTCATCGCAATGGCCGAACCCTGCCGAACCAGCCAAACCATGCCCAAGCGAAAATTGACTCCAAAAAAGTTACTTGTGAGCTTTTGGTGGACTAGTGCTGGTGTCGTTCACTACAGCTTTCTTAAATCTGGCCAGACGATTACGGCAGATGTCTATTGTCAGCAACTGAAAACCATGATGGAAGAGCTAGCTGCTTAACAACCGAGGCTGGTTAATCGCTCTAGGCCAATGCTGCTTTCATGATAGCGCTAGACCACACACTGCACAACAGACGGCTACAAATTAGAGGAGCTTCAATCAGAATGTCTAAGACATCCACCGTACTCTCCGGACCTTGCCCCAACAGATTACTATTTTTTTCAAAATTTGGATAACTTCTTGCAAAGGAAAAAATTCAACTCCGATGGGGCAGTCCAAACCGCCTTCAAAGATTTTATTGATTCCCGTCCGAATGGTTTTTTTAGTAAAGGGATCGATGAACTACCTATGAGATGGCAAAAGTGCATAGATAGCAATGGTATATACTTTGATTAAATAAATATATTATAATAAAAAAAAATCGGCTTTATGTTCCTCCCATACTAAACGCCAATTTCATATGTAAGGACCTAATAATATATCACATTTAAATGTTCACAAAATATTCATACTTTGTACCTAATTTAATATCATTCTAGGACCATCAATTAGGGTCATTAAAGACCTGTTGACGGTCTGTTTGTTAAAAAAAAAAAAAATTATAAATATCTTGCTTTATATTAATAAGGTGGACTGTCGTAAATCTAAGTCTCGTTAATTTTTGAGTACCGAGGCAGTATTGTTATTATAAAAAATGGCGAAATATTTCATTAAACTACTCGAAATTACAGAATGCTTTACTGTCAACAAGAAAACGTTGTTTTCCTCGCTTAATTTACATAACGTTATATACAAAATTTGGTATCTATTTTACATTATTAATTAATTACATTAAATTACATCATTAATTCGTAGATATAATATTCATAATATACGTGGAAAAATATTTGATCAGCATTTTTCGGAAAAATCGCAGAACGCGGTTTTGGCGTCGCAGTGCGGCATCTAGAATCGACCTAATGAAGCAAAAAACAAGAAGAAATATACATTAATGGGACCAATGTAAATATCTATTATTTAATAAGAAATTGACAATTGTTTTAATTTTGATTAAAAAATATTTTAAATAGTATTCGATATCCTAAAGCATGCTCGTAAATACGGGGTCTCTTATCGCTAGTAACAAAAACGTCGAGCGATTTTGTCCTTCAATTTTGAATAGAAAATATTCTTTGCGTCGGGCGCAGTGACAACAGTTACGGAGATAAGTGACATCAAAGTTTGCCTTTTTTCACTATCTCTGGTTTATTTTCTTTAAAACGTTAGAATATCACTATGGTAACGTATATAGACTTTTAAAGATTCATTCGCTTTTATACAAGTTGAATAAAAATACAAAAAGATTTACATTTTTTTTTAATTTTTGCAAAGTTATAATAATTTTATGTAACTTTTATCAGTGTAGAAAAGCTCAAATGCACGCAACGATCCATGGAGAGATCCATGCTTGGAGTAAGCCTAAGAGATTAGAAATGACGAAATTAGGCGCAGAACTAGAGTAGTGGATATCATGGATCGTGTAGCGAAGCTAAAATGGCAATGGGCAGGACACGTTGCAAGGCAGAATGCTACAAGATGGCCTCCCAGAGTTCTGAAATGGAGACCTTGGGAGAATAAAAGAGACATCGGAAGACCTCAAAAGACATGGGCCGATGATATAGCCGCTGTGGGGGAAAAGAAATGGCTACAATTAGCAAACAGCAAGGAAGGATGGAAAGCGAAGGAAGAGGCCTATATCCAGCAGTGGAGAGATGAAGGCTGATGAAGAAGAAGAAGAAGAAGAAGAACTTTTATCAACGCGAATAAATTTTTAATTTTCCACATAAGGTTCTGTAGTAATAGTCTATATTTTTACAGAAAATAACCTAGAAATAGTTAAAAAATGCAAACTTTGATGTCGCTTATCTCCATTATTGTCGGCATTGCGCCCAATGTAAAGAATATTTTCTATTCAAATTTGAATGAATGTTTTTGTTACTAGCTACGAGACACCTGTTTAAAACTCTTTATATAAGAGCGTCAGGTTTGTGTTTCGGTTTATATACCGCTAGGACATTAAAACTACTAATATAATAAAACTGAAATTCAAAGCGCGTCATCTTTGACGGGCTGCAGCCAAACTGCGCGCAAAGACCTTTTAAAATTGTTTGGCTTATCGAAAACATCCAGCGTAAGAATATGTTAGAAAGTCGATAGGGTCGCTAGCGAAGACTACAGATAAATAGTAGAAAACTTCTTTAACAACATTCAAACTCTGAGCGGTCGCCGTTTCCCTCCAAAACATTTTCCGTCGCGCGCACGCGCCAAACATTGCGCCAAACGCGAGCGGGACGGAAATACGCCGCTGCGAACGTCAAAAACTAAATGAAATTCGCGCCGCGTCGGCCTGACACCGCGACCCTAGCGTCCGCGCGGTGCTTCTGCGAGTTTTCGGCGAGGTTTTGGAAGAATTCACACGTCTGCCGACGCCCGGGCGGCCGTCGAAGCTCGGCGTCGGGAGCTGTCAGGCGGAGCGCGACAGGGACGCCGCTGCGGCGTGAAGTCGGCCGCGGTCCGCCGAGCAACATGTCGCAGTAGGGATGCAACTTACCCGGATCGCAGCCGTCACGGCTTCGCAAAAGTAGCGGTGACAAGTAGCAGGTCCGAAACTGATAGTTGACGAATTTAATGTACCGAATTTGGTTAAGGCGATCGTCTAACAGAATGAGCAAATTTCATCATTTTTTCTCATATCTTCTCTAACATTTTTTATCACATTTTTGTGGAGAAATATCTCATTTTAAAATTTATTCATCAGGTTCCATATATTTTAAATACGAATATCTTATTAAAATGTTACAAACTAAATTATATAATTGATTAATAAATTACCAAACCTTCGATGTTTTAAAAATGAAGAAAATTGCTCCACTTTGTGGGTCTTTTATGACTGAACGGCCTGTTGAGATGGCTTTTTTATTCAATAATATTACAAAGTAAACAATTATCTTCAATTTATTACAATTATAGCAAAATCTGTTAATACGTTTACATGCAATTTATGTTTTAAAAAATACTGTTTTTTAAAAATATTATATTTTTTTGTGGATTTTTTCAACTCTTTTTACATGGTAGACAACTTTTTTACTTCAATAGTCAAAAGAATAGGTATTATAATTTTATAATAAAAACAAAAAAAAATCAAAATCTTTGTCGATATTCCTGATTTTAGATATTTAATCAAGACGCAACGTATTTATGACACAATACGCAGTGCCTTGATTAAATAGCTAAAATCTGAAATCAAGAATAATTTTTTGATTTTTTTTCTATTAATTTTAAAATAATAATGTCTATTCCTTTAATTTGTTAAAGAAAAAAACTTATAAACTATCCATAAAGGATTGAAAAAAACACACAAAAAATAAAAATAATTTAAAAAACAGCGTTTTTTAAAACATAAATTGCATGTTAACGTGTTAACAGATTTTGCAATTATTGTAACAAATTTAAGATAAACGTTTACTTTTTAATATTATTGAATAAAAAAGACATCTCAAAACTAAAGTTCAGTCATAAAAGGCCCACAAATTGGAGCAATTTCATTCATTTTTAAAACATCGAAGGTTTTGTAATTTATTAATCAATTATATAATTTAGTTTGTGAAATTTTAACAAAATATTCGTATTTAAAATAAACGTAATCTGATGAATAAATTTTAAAATGAGATATTTCCATACAAAAATGTGATAAAAAACGCAAAAGAAGATATGAGAAAAAATGGTGAAATTTGCTCACTCTGCTAGACGATCGCCTTAACAGTATATGATGTGTCACTGTGTTTGATAAAAAAATTTCAAGACTACATTTTCAGCAGTTATAAAGTAATAATAATTTATAAAACCACTAAGAGACAAATTTTAACAGAAACATTCAAAATTTATATTATTTTTTCCGTTGTGTAGTCATTTTTTACTCCCTTTCTTTTAACTCGTAGCGTCTGCTTGCTTGCTCTGTGTCGAAAAAATTTTGGTTCGATTTTTAACCCTTTTCCCGTGATCCAATCGAGCTGAAACTTTGCAAACAGACTCGTGGCGACGATAAAAATGATCTAACAAATATTCGTTTAAAAAAATTAATAATTATAGTATAATTTTGGATTTTTCGAATTTTTTTATTACTCGCTTTCGTAGCGTTGCCCGAATCGAGCCCAACGCGTAGTTTAAGCGCCACCCCTGTTTCCACTAGTAAATGAAAAAGGGAGTACAATAAAAACTTTGTTTTTATGGGTTAATTTTTTACATATTTATATCACAATAATATAAGCTTTTTGGATCATGTTTGTACAGAATATGGTTCATAAGGCGTCAACAATTAACATTAATATGTAATGTAATTTTTTTCTTTTCTTTTTTTTAAAAATGGAGATGCGTACACGGAATACGCATCACATCTATATTCTTACTATTTTAAACCTAAGCTAAACGCTTGTGCTATGAAACTAACTTGCTGGTCTGGAGTGAGGTTCGAACCCGCGACCTTCGGACCACGAGGAGAGATTTAAAAAACTTATTTCGAAAAATAGTTAGAGCGCTATTTTTGACTCTGCCTGTGGGTAACAATTGGCCTAGAAACGTCACTGGTCAAAGAAGAATGTGGATTTTACTATTTCACACTCTTAATTTTATCTGTGAATACCAAATCAACTGCCTGGTAAGTATTTATGATAATTTAAAATTGCCACATCTTTCATTAGCTAGTACTATTTGTAAGTTATACAAATTATTGTTACCTTGCATTACCAAATATTTTCAGAACTTCTGGAACAGTGCCACAATTTAAATATGCTGTCAAACGTATATTCAAAATGCATATATCTGTGGTGATATAGAAAAGGGTAAATGTCGATCGGCATATTTAACTCCACTTCGCATTTTTTTATGTTCATTATCATCTTCAATGCTGAATGTTGAAACAAATAAATATAAATAGATAAAAACTTGATATGCGATTTACTCAGAAACTGAAATTAAGGATTGTGACGGTCTTGTTTTAGGAGTACGATTTATTTTTTTATAATATTTGTATATAAGTGTAAGGCTATCGCCTTTCTAAAATGCGCATTACGAGATTGTGGTATTTCAATTCTAATAATTACCTTAAAATGGATACTTTTGCATATCAATATGATGGAATATCTTTATTGTTTTCATATTTCTTATGACGAGATAAATAAATTTTACTGGGGATGTTATAGCACTCAATTTAAAGAAAATGTATCACCTGCAAATGCGCCACTTTTTATTGTAAAACAATAACAATAATAATGCAAAACAATAAACAATAAAATAATCACAAAGATGATCTTTTGGTATATTATAGTAAAACTAACGAAGACAAAAATAAGATATTCTTAACTCAAAAACGTTTCTTTTGAAAATGTGATAGTCATGCTCTCAGGGTGCGATATCCTCTAATACAGACAAAATGTTATCAACTTTTAATGATTCATCAATTTATTGTCTATCTATACTCACACAATTTATGTTGCTGTAGCTTATCCAGGCCATAATTATCTTCAAAAGCATACCTAAGCAATTTTATCTTTCCCGAAATCTATTTTAACCCTTATTTATCCCCCATCCACCTCCTACTGCCTCGTTACCATGGTATTTGTTTTGTAACATTGTATATATATTAGTGATGCAACGAATACGAATATTCGTATTCGCCGAATAGTACATATTTACCGAATATCATCACGAATATTAAATACGTGTTCTGGTTTGGGTCTTCTGGGACCTATTACGTCCACCTTTACCATTCTGAGAAATATTACGACCTTTCTGGCCAGAAAAGTCGTAATAATACGGAAAGACAATATTCCTGCCTTTATTATGAGTCGAAATGTTATATCAGCCATGACCTAATATCGATAGTTATGCAATATGCAATATCAAAGTATGCATTTTTTTCAATATTTCTGACTTATTTTTTACAAAACGTTGAACTATCATTACAGTAACTTATATCGATTACGAAAAATTAATTTGTTTCAAAATGAGTTAAATAAAATCATAAAAACCCTGCAAACGTTCCAATTGGAATGTTTTCCAATTGTAATTGCGGGGTTTTTACTAAAAAGTCTGTCATTTCTGACGGATTACAGCTACTAATCACGTAAATACACCAAACAAACGAATGCATACGAGTAACAGCGACTAGCAGCGGCGATTTCCCAAACAGCTCCGCGCCGCCGGAGCCGCTCCCCGCGCCCCGCGCCTCGGGAGACACCTCTGCGCCGCGGGCCGCACTCCGCGGCTTCAGACGGCGCGGCCGGTTTTCCCGATCGATACCGCGCTAGGCGCCAGTTCGGGGTCGCTCCTGCAGTCCTGCGCCGTGTGATGTGTGCCCCCCAGCCGCCGCGGGAGCCCCGGTAGAGGCGCGCAGCCCGGGACCAGCGGGCTATGCGGACGTGGCGCCGCCCGACCGCGAGCTAATCCACTGAGGACCGCGGAGGGCCCCCATTCTCTGTCCGGTCTCCGGCGGCGCGGTCTTCGCCATGAAGTGCCCGTGACGCGATGTCGCCGGCTGGCGAGGACTGACCGGACGGCCGTGTTCGATGCGACATAAAGCCACGTGATACCCAGAGACAACTCGGTTGACAGTGTGTGACCCCTCTCGCGATGCACTGACGGGGGACATTCGAGAGGAAGGATACTTATCTTCGATTCAAAATGAATTGGATTTTCCCCGTGCCAGGTAGGCGACTCGCGCTTTATGTAACCTAACTCGGAGCCGCGGCTAAATCCAAGATAATGGTCCCATTGCAAATACAACGAAAATGAGTATTTCACTATATTATTGAATGTGCTAATAACAAAATGAAAGATAATTTACGTTTAAATAGTAAGTATTAGATAAGATATTACACTTTAAAGTTCCGAAAAATGCACTGCATATTTTGACATTTTATAGGCAATATATGAGGTTAGGTTAGGTTATTAGGTTTGGCTAGGTTAGGTTATTAGGTTTGGTTTGTTTAATTTAGATTACGATTATTTTAGTTAGATTAAATTATCGGGACGTTAAATTATTTAGTGAAATACTTAATTTCATTGTATGAACAACGGGACCATCATCTTGGATTATTCCGGAGCCGCTGCGGGCGGCGTCGCGCCGCAGTGAGAATCGCGCACATGCACCCCGTGGCCGATGTGACATTTCGGATCGGTGTCATCTCTACTCTTTTCCCGATGCGGATGTACAAATTGAACAGAGTAAACAACCAAAAAATCGCCACATTATAATAAATAGCATGACCCACTTCTGAAACATCATCATTATCATCAAACATGAAATAATCGAGAGATATATTCGCATTTTATAAATGATAATATTCACAAAAGTCTAGCTCATAAATACACGATGTTTCGTAGCTGATGGCAAGAACTTTGGTGGATTCCTTTTCATTCAATTTTGAATAGAAAAAAAGATCCTTAGCAGACTATACGACTTAATTAATTCGAATTCTTGAGTATGAGGTATAATTTTTTAAATATTTTTACATTAGTGACAGTGAAATTTTCTTAGTACGCATGTAAAATTTAATTAAAATAATCGATGTTTTAACGGTTTTGTGGATACTGCAGTATAGGAAACAGAACGTTTAATTTTTGTCTTTTTTTAAAACGATATATTTAACAACTTGTCGAAAAATATTAATGTCTGAATAGCGCCACTTCTTTTTCAAAGTTTATACAATCAATTTGTAAATAAAATGTATGGTCTTTATTTGAAAATATACGAGATTAGTGTACCACAGATAGCTCTATTTCATGAAAACTGAAATAGTATTTCGGGGTTATAATTTTTTTGATGTTATAACATCATATTTTTTTAAGTAAGTAAATGGATGTATCATAATAAAATTGATTAAAAGCCTGTCTAGCTATGGATTTTGCAAAATGATTTAATAAGTTTACGTTAAATTTAGCAAATCGAGAGCAAATACGAAAATCGTGTACTGGGGCCTCTTAACTCTGACTTAGTAACTTATATGGAATATTCTGTTTGCGGTTTTCTGGGACATTCTGCCGTGTATATCTGACCTGTCTGGCCGTCGCTTTGGATCCCATTGCAGGGTCCATCATCAGGGCTGATGTGACGAGTATGTGATGTTAAGGTTAACATTTATACGGAATATTCAAAACTAATCCCCTTTAATACGAGTCAAAAAAATGACAAATATCTTACAAAAAACAATTTATCTTCATATATTTGACTTTAATAAAAGCGAATGATTTTGCAATATTCGATCTAAAATACTTTTGTGCCAGTCCAACTTTTTAGGTGAGTCAGAAATATTGAAAGAAAGCCAACTTTGATGTCGCTTATCTCCGTGACTGTCGACATTTCATCCAAAGTGTAAATAATATTTTCTATTCAAAATGAAATGAATAAGAATCTCCTGAAATTTTTTCTACTAGCTACGAGACACCTCGTATAATAGATAATAAATAAATCTACTAAATTCTAAAAGATACAAAGCCATAGAACTGGTCAAACCATATTTGAGGAGTATAAAAATAAAGGCAGCAATATTCAAAAAAATAAAATTGAAGCAGTGTGCACTCATGTAGGCGCGGTAGAAGTTATACTTCTTTAGCGTGATTGTGATAACTGATATTTACGTATTGGTTAAAAATGTATATAAATACAATAATACGATGTATTGGGAGATGATTAATATAATTGATAAGACTTTGAAGTGGTACAGTGTAACTATTGATTTATGATAGCTAAAATAAGAAATAGGCATCTTCGAATCGACGTCTCACGATTATTCAAAGACATTTATCGTCGCAGCATCACAGATGATGCGACGGATAAAAAAACGTGTGTATTTTCAAAGAAAGTCCAAGTGCCTACTTTGTATAGTAGGTACCCACTTTTTTTTTTTCATATTTTATCGATTTTCAACCTAAGATGATTCCGTATTCAAAAGTTTCGAAACTATACAACTTTGACAGCCGCATTGAATTTCGAATCAATGAAATACAATAAAATACAATACTTAACATGAACAACGTAAAATACATCAGAATAAAGGTTATAGCAATTTAAAACAAAAGCAAGGACAAATGAAAAGTAGTAGCAAGATGGAGACAAGATCTAGACTATCTAATCAGAGATTGTTTGAATCTGGACCGAAGAAGTCCAGATCCTGTCTTGAGTTTACAAGACGACACAACCGTGACATGGGAACATGGAATCCATAATTAGTTCTATGATGGCTAAGGGACAACACTTCATTATTTCCGAGTCTACGGGAAGGGATATTGAATTTTATTTGGCCCAGTAACGAAGGCACATCAGTGTGGCCGTTTAATATTTTGAATATGGTGATTAATCCAGTGTTTTCTCTACGTTTTTATAGGTTAAAATTTTTTAACATTGACTCAATTTCACTGCACGAGAAGTCTCCTCTACCCAAGCCCATCATCCACGCAACTTTTCTTAAGAAACAGTGCTGCGCGGATTTGATGTCAATATCTGCAACAACTACATCGTTTTTGCAATAAATAATTTCTCAAATATCACTTTCAATAAACAGTTCTAATTTTCAATTCAACAACCAATCATTCGTCAGCTTTTGAATTGAGCATCTTTATGATTCGTACTCGATTCAAGATGGTCGACATTATATTATTTATATTTCTGGAACACTAATTTCAAGTGAATAAATTTTTGACACATCACTGAATGCGCGCGCATTTCGTGGTCTCGCATTTCCGCTAGACGAATTTTCGCTACAATGCGCAACTTACGTTACAATGATAATTTTACCCTTAATTTATTTATTTATTTATTTAACGCCCTTATTGGCTTTTACAAAATATACAAAATATAAATTTTAAAAAATAACATAAGACAGATATACAGTTAAAAGGTACAAGTACATAAAATAGAATTGTGTAAATTTAGATTGCAGTTAAAAATATTCAAGTACATCTTATAGATTTATGTAAATTAATAAGAGAAGTTTAAGTAGTAAGAAGAAAATGATTGTAAGCAGTAAGAAAAAGAAGAAATAGATTGCAGTTAAAAAGATTCAAGTAGGTACATCTTATAGATTTGTGTAAATTATAAGAGAAGTTTAAAGAGTAAGAAGAAAAAGAAAAATTTATTATCCATTTCCATTTAGTTGAGATGTAAAGAATTGTATCAACTTTGTCCTATACACAGTTATATTACCAGCAAAAATGTCAGCCGCCTCTGCATGTTCATTCCCTAATGGGGATTACAGAGTTTGCTAACGCGTTAGTTCTGACATTTCCACTATAATAGAATAATGCACCGTGTCTTGATGACCTCGATGGGGCATATAAGTCGATCAGACTAACAATCTGGGGGCAATCAGTCATGCTATTTATGATCCTATAAAGAAATATTAGGTCTGTCACGGTACGTCTCACAGACAAGTTTAATAGTTGTAAATAACTAAGAACTTAATATGCCAAAAGAAGATAACATTTTGAATGCAGTCACCGAGGATTACTAACTTAGAATGTTCTGAATTCTAGATTTTATATATCTATCCCTTCCAAAATCATGTTTCCTATAAATGTATAGGTTATGTTTCTGATATAATCTTTAGTTCAGTATGTTCTAAGTTAATAATCCTCGAAGACTGCATTATTTTTTTGGATATTACTGCCTTTGCTGTTATATACTTCATTTAATCATCATACCGTTAACACGCATGCATCGCCTTGAAAACAAATTTTCGGAATTCGTAGACAATTTTCGTTGTAGGAGCACACCCGAATTAAAGAAATACTTAGACTTACAATACACCAATAGAATTAATTACAGTTTAATGGACTAAATTTTTACTTATGTTTTGTCCCTCATGAATAAATATATATTTAATTATTTTAAAGTGTCGTCTTTCAATATGTTTTGATTTTATATTTTATTTTTTGGTTTATTTTAACTTCTTATCTTATTTATCTGGTGTATTGGTTTAACAATCTGGTGTGGCGGTTTGTAATAAATAAATACATGCGGTTATTATAATTATAAAGATTCATTGAGATTTGTTAAAGTAGAGATAATCGTTCATTCGCGGGTATTATAATATTTACGAGATGTCTGAGTTGGTTGGCAAATGGAGGAAAACAGAAACGACGATAGTAGCATGAATGTAGTCAAAACAAGATGAGATCCTACCTTGGAAAGACTGGATGCTGGTGTAGGATGCAGAGATGCCTTTTTCTTCAATGTTCTGCTGCAGTTCTGCTGCAGCTGCAATGTTCCACTCGCGTCGCTGAATAAGTAAAGATACCGAGATGACAAAATCCACGGTTTAACACAGATGCGGTAATTATAATAATATGCAGTTTTTTCACGCGTAGATAGTAGTTGCAGTATTACAATATGATATTTCTAGTAGATGCGGTATAAATGCGGATTCTTCATATACGTAGATCACACAAGACGCGGAATTATATGTAACTTCTTTTTTCACCAAAAAAACAATTGAGCAGAGCTTGGCATGGCGTTGGAACAATTTGAATTATATGTAGGTAAGACAAATGTCGTTAGGCATATTAAATGAAAGTAGGTGAAGTGGGATTAATTGGAGATAAAAAGGATTATGGATAAAAAGGAGGACAGGATTGGTAGGCCTCATCTTACCGAAGTCCAATTCAGCCACAACCACCGCCTCTATTCCTTCATATTTATCATTGGTCAAACCACTATCTTTATTTTACTCTATTACTAATTTGTTAAAAGTTTATAATTATTACTTTTTGCTTGTGTACTAATAATCATCGTTTATATATATACTGTTAATTTCTAATGTTAATTTATTTTATACTGTTTATTTTATATTGTTTTACATTGTTACTATTATTTTGTTTCATTTCATATCGTTCATTTATCTTAAATATATTTTATTTCTATTATTATTTTTTAATTATTTACTGTAAAATATGTTTTATGTTAGGTATATAAAAATCTTTTTAATTTTATTGCACTGTAAAAGTCCACTAGGGCGTTGATTAATAAATAAAAAAATATCAACCAATCAGGTGCTACAAGAAAAGAAAATGTGCAAACCATAAAGAAAAAATATTATGCAATACGAATTAATAAATTATTTGATTTCGTTTAAAAAATATTTTAGAAAAATCATTCATTCATAATAGAAAAAAATTAAAAATCATGAAAATAATCACATTATATTAATAAACCTAAGCAATGTAATTTTATCAAACCAACCTAAAAACCTAACTTATCTTAACCAAATCTAATAATCTAAAATACAGAAAGTACCTACGTTCAATATTCAATTTATTTCTTTAGTCTATAAATATAAATTTGTCATATAAACCTTGTATACGTATGATTTACACATTTTTCCTTAGATATTGCCTGTGAAATGTCAAAATGTATGGTCATTTTTCGAAACTATAAGTGTAATATCTTTTCATTGTATACAGGGTTATTTGGAAAACATTAATAATCTCGCAACTCTATATTCCGGCCTTGATTATGAGTCGAAAACGTTCAAGTTGTCATGACCTAATATCAATAGTTATGGAGATATGCGACATCAAAGTTTGCATTTTTTTTCCAATATTTCTGACTTATTTTTTGTAAAACGTTGGACTATCATTACAGCAACTTAAATCGAATGTGAAAAATTCACTTTGGAAAACATTAATAACCTCGCAGGACTATATTCCTGCCTTGATTATGAGTCGAAAATGTTCAAGCTATTATGACCTAATATCAATAGTTAAGGAGATATGCGACATGAAAGTTTGCACTTTTTTTTTCAATATTTCCGACTTATTTTTTGTAAAACATTGGACTATCATTACAGGAACTTATATCGAATATGAAAAATTCATTCCCTTTAATACAAGTCAAATAAAAAAATAAAATCCTTCAAATTCTAATTGGAAAACATTCCAATTGGATTTTTTCAGGGTTTTTATCATTTTATTTAACTTGTATTGAAACGAATGAATTTTTAAAAATCGATATAAGTTACTGTAACGATAGTCCAACGTTTTACAAAAAATAAGTCGGAAATATTGAAAAAAAAATGCTAACTTTGATGTGGAATATCTCCATAACTATTGATATTAGGTCATGATAGCTCGAACATTTTCGACTCATAATCAAGGCAGGAATATAGTCCTGCGAGGTTATTAATGTTTTCCAAATAACCCTGTATACCTACAATCTTGGATTTAGCCCATGAATTAATATAATTTAACATTTGAAATAGCGAAACAATGTATTCTACTATCTCTGTGAGAGTCAGAGACTCGTGTATAGAGAAGGAGTATTGCAGGTGTAAAGTATAAATATGCATTAATCTAAGTAGTACAAAATAGAATTGAATGTATGAGTAGTATTAGCTTTAAATTCTGTTTTTAATGAATGAACTGATATTTTCAAAAAGTTTCATAATCAAACTAGGTGTCTAGTATAGACGTACCACTATAAATTGGCGTGCGAGGGAGGGCGCCCCTGTCGCCAACAGAAAGTTGTCAGGGTGTACATTTATTACACAATACATAATGTACTGAATGTCCGGTGACCGGTGTCAGAGCCTTTAATATAAATTTGGTCGGGTAACAGCGCGCTCCGCGGCGGCCGCTCTATCTGTCAAACTGTCATATCGGTTCATTATTTGCTTTTTCAGCTTCGCAAAACTTTAATACTTCATTGGCAATTGTTCTTGCACCATCCCGGACTGTTTAGGATGTTTTGGACACAGTAATTCAGTGTATATTGGTAATCAAGATGACACAGCTCGCGCTCAAGGACGAGAATGAACTGAATGACAGGGCGAGGGGTTACCGCCGGGCGGGTTTTAGTTCAAAATTCGCCGCACGCCAAGTTACGTTGGGCAAGCAATAGTATTAGCTTTAAATTCTGTTTTTGGGGTGGGAGGTGCAATTTGACAAGGTGACATTTTCAAACAGTTTCGTGATCATACTAGGTGTCTAGTGTATTAGTGTACAAAACGCTTATTAGGCCAGTGCTCACGCACGCAGCTGAGACGTGGGTACTAACTAGAGGAATGTGCGAGCACTGGACATTTTTGAAAGGAAAATTTTGAGGCGTATCTTCGGACCGGTTCTAGAAAATGGACTTTGGCGCAGACGTTACAACAATGAGCTCTATACTCTATTTAAGGAGCCAAACGTCACAAAATTTATAAAACTGGGAAGACTTCGGTGGCTGGGTCATGTGGGGAGAATGTCCGAGCATCGAGCACCAAAGTCTCTGCTAAACTCAAGGCCAACAGGACGAAGGAGCTTAGGAAGGCCAAAACTAAGATGGAGTGACAACGTCCTCAGAGATATCTCTGCCTTAGACCTTCGAAACTGGAGAGAGCTGGCACTGGACCGAGGTGAGTGGAGGATAATTATTGAGGAGGCCAAGACCCACCAAGGGTTGTAGTGCCAAGAATGATGATGATGATGACTAGGTGTCTAGTAGGTGTTTGGACAGTAGCTCTCTACTAGCTCCAGCTCTCTGAAGCGCCTCTGTGTTTCTGACCATATTGGTCCAAGGTATACGGAGCATTCTGTGGTGTATCTACATCTGGTGCAATGCGGCGTTTTCCTAGGCTTCTTTTACCACTTATTTTCCCCTGGATGATGAGTTGGTTCAGACTATACTTTGTTCTCTCATCATATCTCCGAGGTACTCCAGCTTTCCTATCTTGATAGTCCGCAGAGTTTCCTGGTATTTTTCCATACACTGTAGGACTTGACATTTGTCAATCTATCCACCCAGGAAACTTTTAATGTGTGCTTTTCTGAAAATTGCAATACTGGGATGTCAGATCTTTATCCCAACACTCGATAGATGAAAATAAAAAAAATTAATAAAAGTAATCCATAAAAACCAAGTTCTTATTATACTCCCTTTCTCATTTACTAGTTGAAACATTTTTTTTCGCTTAACCTACGCGTTGGGCTTCGGTCGGGCGACTCTACGAAAGGGAGTAATAAAAAATTTCCAAAAATCGAAAATTATACTATAATCAGGTTTCGCGTCTACCAGACGCGTTGAAATATTTTCATACAACTTAATAAGTTGTATGAAAAAACCGTTCAAAATTTGAAAAATCCAAAAATTTATTAATTTTTTTAACGAAAATTTGATAGACCTTCTTGATCTTCGCCACGAGTCTGCTTGCAAAGTTTCAGCTAGATTGGATCACGGGAAAGGATTTTAAAATAGATCCAAAGTTTTTTCGTCAGAAAAGAAGACAAGCAGACGCCACGAGTTAATATAAAGGGAGTAATAAACGAGACGTAGGTATACGTCAGTGGTGTAGTCAGAGGGAGAAAGAAGTACATGACGGATATCCGTCAAACTTCACTATCTCACTTTTCTATGTTCCAACGCGACTATGACAATTTTGGCATAATTTTACATCAGGACGCTGTGGGAGAAGAAATTAATGAGTGCATGTGAAGTAATTTTTTTTATATAAGCTTTAAATACAGCATCAGTACTTAGTTGATGTAATTTTAGTCGAAACGTGAGAATTGTGAGGTTACGTTTGCGGCGGAGGGCAGCTGTCAGACCAGACCGGAGAAATCGGACATCGCAAATAAAGGTTTTTACTTTGAGAGAGATACGTGAAAATATACAAATCTTCTTATTTAAGTACGACGAACACTGACGTATACCTACGTCTCGTTTAGTTTTTATTTTTATTTTCGTCTATTAAGTGTTGGTATAAAGATTTGATATCGCAATATTGCTATTTTCAGAATAGCACAGAATGAACCAGCCATTGCAATAATTGTGTAACGAGGCTAAAAAAAAAGTCTTCTGTCTTCTTCTTCTGTCAAGTTGTTTGAAGTTGGCACAATACTACCGAAGGGTCTGGAATTACCTATAACTTTCCAGGAACATCTGGAATTTACGAGAACTTGCTAGTAAACACTAGAAACGTCTGGATGACAGCATTAGCAAATATAAATACGACACACGGGAGTAAGGAGTGAGTTGTTTTTTGAACGCGGTTGACGGACGATAACAAGCGATAGCTAGCGGCGGAATTAATAAGTGCGGAAATAGGGTGGAATATTCCAGTGAATAGTGAATAAAGTGTCAAAGTGAATATAATGTGTCTGTTTACGAGTGATAAATTTGCGAAATAGTTTAATTTAAGGAAAAGCGTTACGTATAATAGTGATAAGTGAGTTTACGTTAGTTAATTAATTAATTAATTAATCGGTATTCAATAAATCCTTTATTAAATTCCAGCGTTTCATTAATTTCTCCTGCAGCCACGACACGTGACAATATTATACACGCAAAAGAGGAATACTTACGTAAATAAAGTGCACCAGAGGCTTTGTAAAATACGTACATCATTATTGGTGACCTTGCCTTAATCAAATTAGTTATTTAAAACTTCTTACCGTGGTAAGGCTTCCTCGACACTCTTAATATATGCATTCTTGAGGACACGCGAAGAAGTCGACAGAAGTCACGTGTTGTGCATACAGGGTTATTTGCAAAACATTATTAACCCCGCAGGACTATATTCCCGCCTTCGTTATGAGTCGAAAATGTTCGAGCAGATATGCATTCAGATATGCATCAAAGTGTGCATTTTTTAAAAATATTTCTGACTTATTTATTTAAAAAAGTTGAACTATCATTTACACCGACAGTGTCTAACCTACCTATATCGATCATGAAAAAATTATTCGCTTTTATACAACTCAAATAAAATGATAAAAATTAAAGATGCACCGAAATTAGTTTCACACTCGGTATAGCCGAATCTTCGTTTAAAGCTGCCGAACTTCGGTAGCTTTTTAAAAAACTGGCTTTTGCCAGCGACTTCGATTTCATCCTACAGAAACCTAGTACTGGGATAAAAAGGATTCTTTGTGTTTTTCCATACAATAATCTATCTCTGTGCCAAATCCAGTCAATCACGCCAGTCTTTCTGGTACCTAACAAACATCCATCCATCCATCTAAACTTTCACATTTATAAATATTAAATAAGTAGGATTTAAATAAAAAATGAAAAAGTGTAAAGAAATTTAATTTAAAATGAAATCTAGACAAAATGTTGACTTATAAGTAAATAAGTAACGTGTGGATGGATCATGTTTTTTATTCTCTAGAAAAGAAACCACATTAAGTATCAACAATATGCTGCTTAAATAAAATAAAATAATCAATTTTAATATATAATACTATATAAAAACTATCAAGAACCACGTTGCGCCGCTTAATTAATTAAAAAACACGGAGTAAATAAAAAATTGCACGTGTTTTCGTGATGGCGATCTGACCTGTTCACCGGGCAAAGGCGTGCGAAATTTAACCGAATTTCGGCCGAACTCGACATTCGGCAGAACTCATATTCGGTGCAACACTAATAAAAATCTTGTAAAAAATTATATTTTCAATTTTCGCAAGGTTTTTATCATTTTATTCGACTTGTATTGAAACGAATGAATATAATTTCACGCGGTGCCCCCGTATTTATAAAGACCCTTGTTCATGTCGCTTTCTCGATGCTTCCAGAATCCAGTGGGCCACTCCACAACCTTCTAGCAATTTTCAATTTAGTGTAAAAGGTGTACGGCGCTGTAAAATCGTCGTTTAAGTGCAATTCCTTCCGATTCTACATCTCCTGACAAATATTTCATTTCTTAATACGTACCTATTGTCTCGAACAAATCTGCAAATCTAAAATATACATTAAAATAATGGTTAATAATAATTGCCAAAAAATATTCGATATAAGTTACTGTAATGATAGTACAACGTTTTACAAAATATATGTCAGAAAAATTGTAAAAAAATTCTCACTTTTATGTCGCATATCTTCATAACGATTGATTTAGTAGGTCACGGCCGCTTGGACATTTTTGATTCATAATCAAGGGAGGAATATGGTCCTGCGATGGTATTAATGTTTTCCAAATAACCATTTTTTTTCTTCATTTTAGCTCCTTGAAGATATTTATTTCTGTCTCTATTTCGTGGTGAATTTCGCGGGACAAACAGACGTCTTGGTTTATTGAGGGATGCAACAGTGAATTTTTGACCGTCGGATATATGAAGAAAGTTTGCTTAGGTTATTGAAAGTACTGTATGACTCCATGTTTAAAAGTCGGTAGTTTATGTAACGAGGGTATGTATGGAGGATTAATGCCTTCGTGTTGAAAGTGTGTTGGTCCAACAGTTGCCATTGTCTTTTCTGTTGACAGTTCAGTAGCTTCGCATTTACTCTTTTTTTTTTTTCGTTATTTCTTGTATTTATCTTATAGTATGAATTCGCTACAAATGGTGTAATCATTGTACGTATTTCCATCGTCAGCTTAAAAAAAACGAGCGAGCCTTACAGTATAGACGTACCACTATAAATTGGCGTGCGAGGGAGGACGTCCCTGTCGCGTAACAGAAATTGCCAGGGTGTAAATTTATTACACAATACATAATGTACAGAATGTCCGGTGACCGACGTCGTAGCCTTTAACAGAAATTTGGTCGGACAGCACTAAAGAAACCATGCAGTAGTGGCGGCCGTTCTATCTGTCAAACTGTCAGACGGTAATATCGGTCCATTATTCGCTTTTTCAGCTTCGCGAAACTTTAATACTTCATTGGCAATTGTTCTTGCACCATCCCGGACTGTTTACGATGTTTTAGACATAATAATTCAGTGTATATTGGTAATCAAGATGTCACAGCTCCCGAGCAAGTACAAAATTGAACTGAATGACAGAGCGAGGGGTTACCGCCGGGTGCGGGCGGGGCGGGTTTTAGTTCCAAATTCGCCGCACGCCAATTTACGTTGGGCAAGCAATAGCCGCATATGATGTGTAACATTTGACATCTCACAATTAAAAATATCAATTGAGCAGCGACAGAAATTAGCATCGAAATTTAAAAAAGCTATTACCTATATATTTATTAATTAATAAATACAAGTAAAGAAAATGTGTGTGCATTTATTTATTATTGAATTTTGCCGCACTATGTAGGTATCGTATATCTACATACGCATTTTGTTTAGAAATGTGTTTGGTCAATTATATGTTTTTATTTATTTTCATAGATGGCAGTAGTGGGCCGCCATACATATTGTATGTAAAGTTTGAATAAATATTTAAAAATAATCACATAAATTACAAAAAAATTGAATGTAAATCATGAAGGGTAGTTATTGTTTACGTTACAAAAAAAAAAGTATTTGTTGGATAGTTTCAAAGATGTAAGCCAAAATATATTTTGATACATTTTTTACTACATCCACACGCTTGACACCAGCCGTGTAGCACATATACAAAATCGGAAGCGTTGGCTGTTGGAAGTGTGCGTCTTCGCTGTGTTGGCACTTGCTGGACATTGATTTGTTAATAAACGATGATTTTTTTCATCCGCGCGCGCTCATTGGTTAAATGAAATTGCGCGCGCTTCCCTGGCGTCTTGTTTCCTGTTACGCATTTCTTCAATTTTCACGAAATCACTGCCACGGATTGCAGGAAAGCGAGAGGAAAGATGTTACACATAAAAAAAAAACAAATGGCGAAATCTTATAAAGTAGCGAGAAGTGTAGATTGTTTTAAAATACATGTAGATAACATTAAATGGGTAGAAATATTATGGGCGTAAAATATTATCTGCTGGTCACTTGTAAAAATAATGTATTTAATATTTATACACGTTTACTAATTTATAATATACATGTATGTGTTTTAAAATAGTCTGTGAATCTCGCCACATGCGTACTTTTTTTGCCACTGGTCAATCTAGCTGTCACTGAGCAATAGCGAAGGGAAAAACTTCATTTCAAAATGAAGACTACAACACACACACGTTCACCAGTTTGATGACTACAAAGTGTACACTACAATTGTAGTACTACGAAATGAAGTGAAGTAATGAAGTAATTGTAGTATTAATGAAGTGAAGTAATGTAATGAAGTAATTGTAGTATTAATGAAGTGAAGTAATGAAATGAAGTAATTGTAGTATTAATGAAGTGAAGTAATGAAATGAAGTAATTGTAATAATAATAATATTTTTTTCCCAAATAAAAATTTAGCGAGCTAAAAAAAAAAAAAAAGGTCAACGACAAAAATATTTAAATAAATGACGATATTTTCTCCAAAGTAACATTTGGCAACCTAAAAAAAGAAAAAAAAGGTCGCCAGACAGATTTCTTCGTTCGATTCCAAAAAATTTTCAAACCATGGGGGGGGGTTGTTACAGTTTCCAGAGATTTCTCCGTTTAGCTACATCAACTTCCCAAAAATTTTTTCATAACTCCCAAAATTTTTCAAACCATGGGGGGGGGGGGTTGTTACAGATTCCAGAAAATTCTTCATATATCTACATCAACTTTCCAAAAATTTCACGTAAAAAATACACTATTTAAAATGTGTTTCTCATACTTTCGATAACTTTGAAGTGTATGTACTTTGTAGTGTTCGCTTTGAAATGAAGTGTACTATTTGAAGTTTATACTTTCAATAACTTTGGTGTTTGTAGTTTGTAGTGTGCACTACACATCAAAATGTGCGAAGTGTGCACTTCAATGTAATGTAGTACTACATTGTAGTAGTGAGTACAGAGCGGACCCATCACTACTGAGCAATTGCGCATGAGCGAAACATGTCAAACACTGTGAAAATATTTATAATCGCTTTAAAAGGCTACTTTTAGTTTGAAAAATTTTATACTTCTGTTTGAATCAAGTCGTAGACTTCATATTATGGAAACGCATTGTACACACATTGTCTATGATATATTGGTTAACTGTCATATTCATGTCTTTCAGGTTAGAATGTCACATTCACAATGTCGATTTTTGGGCATCGTTTATCTTTTTTTTTATATTTTCCAGAGCATTAATAATTTGAGGACACGGCATAAAGAACAAATATGTCATTATGGGAAAGTTGTCCCCAAAAATCAAAAATTCAAAATTAGTCTGTCAACTTTGTGTAGTATGTAGCAAATATTGCATTGAAAGAGACGACAAATCACATAATCAAGTAATCACGTAAAAATCAGGTAATTTGAAGTCACGGTGACTAAAGTAACATACTCATTCTTACAATAGTGTATAATACTCAGTTCCTTTTCCCCCGGGACTTTTTTCGGCGTAGCTTCGCGCCCGATCACAAAGAAGGTCCGTTCGATAACGAATGCAAGTAAGGCTTAAGGTACAGATACACATGCTTCTTTACTGGCATGCTAATGAGCATGCCACTAATAAGCATGCCCTAACAACTGTACACACTTGCTCATTACTGGCATGCTTATTAGTGGCATGCTCATAAATAAGCATGCCCAAAGCTAACAATCAAACACACATGCTTATTAGTGGCATGCTCTTGTCATAGAATAGAGACGCTCTTGTTCAAAATGGAAACTTTGCAAACTGAAATAGAAAATTCAAGTGAACCAATAAATCAAAAAAGTTCCCGAGTTTCCATCCGCACATTTTTGATTTTAGTTTATATAATTTTTATTGTAAGATTTGAGTCATTCATGCCTATTAATAAAGTTTCGTAAACATTATTTCTCACTATATTATTTTTACACAACGGTGACCGAGTATTCCACAGACATTCGTGATTCCTATAATAAGTCACGAAAAGTAATGTTTTATCATCTCCCCAACGCGACATATTTGTTTCATCTGTCGCGGACTGAGAAGATCGCATTGATAATACTAGCCGCGAAGCCCGCGAATGACTTAAGCATGCTCATAAATAAGCAAGCCTGTTCACACATGCTCCAAAGATACCCCTTCTCTATGGTGAATGACAGTGGCATGTTTATAAATCAACCGGCGGTTGATTTTTGAGCATGCCACTAGGTGGCATGCTCATTTCTAGCAATGTGCGTACACACATGCCACTAATAAGCATGCCACTGTCAAAGTCGATACTGCGCATGCTCACGTGCCACTAAATAAGCATGTGTATCAGACCCCTTACTTTTGAGTTGCCAAGATTTCACGCTTGTAACGTATCTACAGTTTATTATATCATTGATTTGATAGATCATTCTTTGAATTGAGTGCTAGAATATTCTTTTTAAAATATGAACCTTTTGTTTTGAGAAATACGAAAAAATAATTGTTGGGCCGGCCATTGGCATCTACCATCGGCGACAGCCGATTGTAGACACCATTGGACGCGCAGCGGCTAGTATAGGCCGCGCAGCGGCCAATACATCTGCCCGCAGAGCCTAGCAGTAATTGATAGTAAACTATTCACTTGGTCGATGGTCGATACCTTCTGCTTCATCGTCCATCTTATATCTTTCATAAACAAGGGTTGTGTTTTTTTATTCCAAAAAATAGGTTAATTCCGTCCATTCCAAAGATCATATTACAAAATAATTAAAACTGCTGGTGCCTTACACTATGCCTTTAGGAATCTAAAAGTTCTGCCAAAAACATGGGTATTATAGTAAATTACCAGAAGACCAAGTACATTGAAGTTGGATGCACCCATGTTCTATCAAAGTTACAAAATACACTGATGTACAAAGATGGTTGTAGTGGGTGTCATCATGCTTTATCTTCTTCCTTCTTGCACTGTCCCAACTCATTGCCTAGGTAGGCTGTTAGGATCGGCTCTACTCATTCTCAGGCTATATCTTCCGCATTGAGGGCCGGTTGTTTCAAGTTGGATCAAAGTAAGCGCTCGATCAAAGCATAGATTTTTACGAAAACGGATCGTCTGATTGGTGGAGAACGTAAAAATCTATGCTTTAAAAGAACGCTTACTTTGATCGAACTTGAAACAACCGGGCCTGAGTCGCCCATCTTTGATTTTCCTCTGGATTATTGTCGATGAAGCTCCACAAACATTGCCTGCTTCACCGTGTGGTCAGGTGGTTTCCATATTACCCTCCGTCTCATTCTGTCCTGTCTTTCCATCTTATCCTGTCTTATCTTTCCATCTTATCCTGTCCTATCTTTCCATCTTATCCTGTCGCTCCTCCAGCTTACTGTTTATCTCCGTGACACCCAGGCGACCACGGATGCGCGAACTTTTTATCCCATAGAGCAGAGAAATGCAAGGAGAAGAAAACAGCAAAGCATAAATATCAAACATCAGAAAATAACAAGGATAAATATAAGTAAAGCAAAATAAAACAGAATATAAAAGATTCAACAAAATACATAAATACATTGTAAGCAAAGAAAGAATTATATATGATATGTGTGGAATACATGAATGAGTATTGAAAAATACATGGGTGACAGCTCAAAATAAAAGCAGAAAGCATTGGATTAAAAGTACATGTGATAGATACATAGCCAAGTAATATTAAATGAGAGTATTAAGTCGGTGAATAGAATATTTTTTTTTTAGCAAAATAAGAATAAATCAGTATAAGAAAAATGAGCATGTTACAGATTAAGCTGAGTTGAGTGTGAATATATGAATGAGGCCTTAAAGAAAAAGTATATATACGGGTTATTTGGAAAACATCAATAACCTCGCAGGACTTTGACATTCCTGCCTTGATTATGAGTCGAAAATGTTCAAGCCATTATGAGCTAATATAGATAGTTATGGAGATATGCGACATCAAAGTTTGCATTTTTTAAAAAATATTTCTAACTTATTTTTTTGTAAAAAGGTGGACTAGCATTACAGTAACTTACCGAATATGAAACATTCATTCCCTTTAATACAAGCCTAATAAAATAATTTTAAAAATTCGAATTCCAATTGGAGAACGTTCCAATTGGAAATTTTCAAGTTTTTTATCATTTTATTTAACTTGCATTGAAAGGAATGAATTTTTCATAATCGATATAAGTTACTGTAATGATAGTCCAACGTTTTACAAAAAATAAGTCGGAAATATTGAGGAAAAAATGCAAACTTTGATGACGCATATCTCCATAACTATTGATATTAGTTCATGATAGCTCGAACATTTTCGACTCATAATCAAAGCAGGAATATAGTCCTGCGAGGATATTAATGTTTTCCAAACAACCCTGAATATAAAGTATTAATTTATTTAGATAACCTTGTATACAATATTTCTTTTATAGTGCAATTATTTTTGTGAATTGAATCTACTCAATATAGTTCATTACATACGGTTTAAAAAAAAAAGTATATACCCTTATAGGTAGGTATATGCGTATATATATTTTTTAATATAGGTGTACAGTCGGCCACAGCATAACCTAAGTTTATACCCACTGCACGCCACTGATATATATCCTGTGTGTAAAGCTACAGATACACATGCTTATTTAGTGGCACGTGAGCATGCGCAGTATCGACCTTCTCTAGGCCTTGCTTATTAGTGGCATGTGTGTACGCACATTGCTAGTAGCGAGCATGCCACTAGCCATACAACCGCTTTATGAGCATGCCACTAAAGCCATGTATTCACTAGGGGACAAATTGTCCCTCAACAGCATGCGCGGCATAGAGTCTACGTGACGTTGCAACGTCGTGCACTGTTCCGCGACCTCGCGCACAACATAGCGCGGCATTTCTACGTGCCGTGGCAACGTTGACATGCGCACGGTACCTGAGCGTACTCACTGCAACATTCCGCGGAGCGTCAGTCCCACGTGGTATGTTTACAAGTGAATACGCATGCGCTGTATCTGTCAAGATGACAATGCGGGGAAACGAAATCGTTCTCGACCTCATCGAGCTGTATCGATCGAAGATCGCATAGAATGTCCGTCCTTCTTTCTCTTTGCAGTTAATAATTTCGCATTCTCCTCTTTTTTCTCCTCTTACTTTTCGATAAACTTATTAACATAAACAAATACGCGGCTATCATCATAACCTCATATTTCCGTGACGTCTGGAAAACAATAATTATTTCCAAAAAGGACCTTGTTTTTAATAATATTCAATTTACTACAGTAAAACCTCGTTAATTTGAAATTGCGACCCAAAAAACATTTCGAATTGCGCGGAACCCCGTTTT
>JADDOH010014320.1:0-27365 GCA_016648135.1 Agrypnia vestita | reverse complement strand
TGTTCGCCCAGCATGAAGTTTGGGACGGAATCAGGCCGTTCGTCGCATTGTCGGCGCAGCCGTAGGTAGGCTGCGTCGGTAGTATCATCGTAGGAGGAGGCTAGCTCCAGGCTGCCTATCTCGATACGGCTGAGTCCGTCAGCTAGGTGGTTTTCGCACCCCTTTTTGTATTTAAAGGTGAAGTCATATTGGCTTAGGCGACAGGCCCAGCGGCTCAGGCGTCCGCCTGGAGACGATAATGTTGATAGGTATTTGAGACATCCGTGATCGCTAATCAGTGTAAAGTGTGTCCCCTCCACATAACTGCGGAAGTGATGGACCGAGTCCACGAGTGCCAACAGCTCTCTTTCGGTGACGCTGTACGATCTTTCAGGCTGGGTGAGCTTTCGAGAATAGTATGCTATAATATGTTCCGATTTGTCAGGCATTTTTTGTGAGAGGAAGCTCCCTATGCTTATTGCACTAGCATCGCATGTTAGGACATACTCGTGATCATGGGACGGAGGCTTCAATATGGGCGCCATCACCATAGCTCTTTTAAGGGCGACGAATGCCTCCTCGGCCTCTTCGCTCCAAACAAACCTCTTTCCGAGAAACTTGGAGCTGGTCAGCCGACATAAGGGGCTGGCAATTTTTGAGAAGTTCTGTATGAATCTTCGGTAATATGACAATGTGGCGATGAAGGCCCTAGTTTGCTTTACCGTCGTCGGCCTCGGATAGTTGACCATCGCCGAGATTTTGTCAGGATCGGTACGTATCCCCTCTCTGTCTATAACATGTCCCAGATACTTAAGAGAGTCCTTGCAGAAGTTGCATTTGCTCAGTTTTATAGTTAGCCCAGCCTCTTTCAGTCGAGAAGCTACTTTTCGTAGTAAGGAGACGTGCGAATCAAAATCCTCGCTACACACCAGTATGTCGTCCATATATGTGGATACATTTGGGCCCAAGTCGGAGAAACAAGAATCCATCAGTCTCTGTAGCTCGGCTGGTATGTTTTTCAATCCAAACGGGCATACCTTGAACTGGAATTGACCGCGACCCTCTACGAAGAAGGCGGTCTTTTCGCGACTTCCGGCGGCTAGAGGGATTTGCCAGAATCCGGAGCTTAGGTCTAGGGTGGTGAGATACTTGGTGTTTCTTAAGTTTTCAAGAGTTCGATTGATATTGGGCAGCCGGTATGAGTCTGACTTGGTGACGTCGTTCAATTTCCTTGGGTCTAGGACAAAGCGTGCTGACCCGTCCTTTTTTGGTACGATAAATACGTTGTTGAGCCACCCGCTCCGGGCTGGTTCTATTACGTCTAGGGCCATCATAGTATCCAATTCCTGGATCAACTGTTGACGCCTGACGTGTGATACGGGATAGGTTCTTTGTTTAACCGGAGGGTGGTCTCCGGTGTCGATCACATGTGAGACCAAACGGGTTCTCCCGAGGCCTACTTTTTCAAAGGAGATATCTGTGAAGTCGCTCTTGACTGAATCTAGCCGAATTCTTTGCTCAGAGGTGAGTTCGTCGATAGATATCAGGCAGGCGGGAGGTGTGGTGCGGTCGCTAACGGCGGTAGGTTCCGTAGCCGCTAGGGCGATACGGGCCTTTCCGTTAGGAAATAGGCTGGGGGCTAGGCCGGAGATTCGCAAGAACGGGGCTCCCAGAATGATGCAGTCGGAGAGTGACGGTACCACGACGAAGTTAACCTGAACGAGCCGTTGGTCTTTTGACGCACGGGCAGGGTGATAGTGCCGCTGGAAAATAGCGGAGAGTCGTCCAGCGTTCGCACCGAAATGCCAGTGGGTCGGATCCTATAGCCGAGGTCGACGAATGATTCATATAACGTACCACCCAGGATATTCGCGCCGGCACCAGAGTCGAGTAGGGCTCTGAACGAGATTTGATGTATTTTAAAAGAAAGAAACGGCCTGTTGTCCAGTTCGTTGGACATCGGGGCTGTATTTAAATGGTAGGTGGTCTTGAACAGTCTGATTGAGGCCAGCCAATCAATCCATTCCTTCGAGCGGTATGGAGATTGGCTGGACATTAGTTTTTTGAGTTGTATGGAAAGTTAGGTGGTGGTCTCGATACATCGGGGAAGGGAACCACCGAATTCGGGCGCTTACTGGGCTGTATGCCTTCACTTTTTATTTGTAAGCGCGGCGACCGTCTTGGCGGCGGTGCCTGACCGGCTGCCCTTCGTCGCCGGGGACACTCTCTAGAAAAATGGTTTCGCTCGTTGCAATTAAAGCAGCGCGGAGATCTCGATTTAGTAGGGGCCGACGCAATTGCTCTTGGGTTAGGGGCCTTGCGCGGAGGCTGTCCGAGAGGACCTTTTAACGAAGGAGAGTCTAGTCGTTCGAACGCGGAACATAGTGACTCTAGGGCGGCCACCGACGTGGGTCGCGAACTGACTAGGACTGCTGCGAACCTCGGGAGCAGTCCACGGCCGAAGACCTGAAGGAGTTCTTCCTCTGACAGAGGAGTGTCAACGATGTGGTTTAGTGTTAAGATTCTAGTCACATAATCCGCGGCTGTTTCGGAATCGGATTGTTTCGATGTCCATATTTCGAGTTTCTTGTCGACCGAATAATCCGGCCGCTCGAATCTATGGAGGAGAGATGATTTGAACTGGTTCCAAGATAGGTCTGCTCGAATAGTAGCCCTATAGAAAATTAACGCCCTATCCTTTAAAAATTCTGGAAGGACATGAGTCAGCTGTTGGACGGGATAGCAGCGCGCGCGCGCTATTTCCTCTAGGCGAATTAAAAATTCGCGCGCGTCGCCGGTGCCAGAATAAGGAGTGACTGGCCAGGAGCCAAAGTTGACATTTGGAATACTTAATCGCGCTTCTGGTTGTAATAATGAGGGTGCCTGGGTAGCGGTTGTAGTAGATTCGGTTACTGTCAAAGGTGTATCCGTTGTTAGTTCAGGCGCCATAGACAGGTCCTCGTACGCATGGGCATGGGCGATTGGAGCCACATGTGGTTGCGTGCAGGATTCGTTGTGTAGTCTGGCTTGCTCGCGCAATGCGGCCAAGCCAGATAATGGGGTTATTCCTTGCTCGCGAAGAGCCTTTCTTAACGTGTGTAAACGAGCAGTTTGGTAATTAGGAATGCTAGAAAGGGTTTCCATGGTAAGGTTAGTGGTGAACTTGAGTAATATTTGTAATTGCAAGCAGCCGAGTTATTGATTTAGAAAATGAAATTTGAATTACGATGATAGCTAGGCGTTTCAAAACTTTTGAGCCCGAGTGTACTCGATGTGGTCCAAAACTTATGAGTCGTACAGTGGGCGTTTTTTGTAAACGGGGAATGGCGCGAATTATTTCGGTAATTAATGGCGATTATTTTTACGCGGTACGACAGTCTTAGGTTGTGGGAGGAAAGTGGAACAGTTTTTTACAACAAATGCTAGAGTTCTACAAGATTACATAAAAGAGTGTGTACTGATTGACATTATATTTTACTTTATCCATACAATGTGTAACCATTTTTTGACCAATCTGAAATCTGTAAGGGGTGGCCCATGAGTTGGGCGCCATGTGAAATGTGAATTTACCAATAAACCCCTGAACGCGGTTGCCGAGAACGTACTTGTTCTCTCATATGCAGAATTGCTTCTACACGATCTAACTGACCAACCAACGCTCAGGGTTATCTTACCAGGATTCTAAGCTTCAGTGGTTGTGGTCCATTCCCTTTACTTTCTTTCAGATTGGTTGGGGAATAGTATGGAGAAAGTAAAATAAAAAAACAGGGCCTGTATGGTTTTACATGAGGTTTATTACAATGAGATGGTATCCAGTCAATTCAGTACACAGAGAATAGTTCATAAGGCACAAATTCTACAGTATGTTATACAATTTATAAACGTGGTTTCATACGGGACAATGAAATACAATAGTAAAAAGGTTTAAGAAAAACACAGCGCCGAATTATCAAGTATGACCCTGGTGGCTACTAAAGTCAAAATGGATGCTCCTTTATAATGAAGTTTAATCACAGTCGGGTCCACTACAGAATATTAATTTATATATAGTTAAGCTTCCAGAGGTCGGCCCAGTAGAGGCTCATGGGATGTATGGGTAAGTATGAACAGGGATTGGAACAGACTTTATGTTTCCTATTTTAAAAGTTACATCACTTGAATTCGATTAATGTCACTTGGTTATCCTTTTGATAACTTTTTGTAAATAGTTTGCGAATGTTAGAGATTAGCCATAATTGGCTCCTGTAAATTGTGTATAGATATAAACAAACACTCGAAACCTGTAATTTTTTCTTCGGAGTATGGAGTGGATCGACCACCTTTAGTAAGGGTGGCAGCCCTGACCAGCTGTAGGAGGCGGCGGACGGTTGTCTTCCGTCAGCTGATCGGTCGGAATGCCCGAGCGGAGGGGCCGAAGTTTATGACGATTTTAATGAAGAAGACGCCAATGACGGCTGAATCTTATGAAGTCCAAGAGCACGGTATTTTTATTAAAAGTTAAAAGAACAGGCGTTGTTTAATAGGGCACGAAAACGATTGTTTTTATTATACCCCTTGTTGGCGGGGAATGTTCATGACGCCAATAGTAATGTATTATATTTTTAGAAAAGGGCGCTCAAGGCGCTTGCGATGAACTTTTTTAACTTTGGTCTACTTCACCCTTAGTCGTTTATAAAACATAGAGAACGATTATTATTATGTATTTATTGCGAGACCGACATTGTCTCACACGACGAACTCGTTACTATATGCGTTTAAACTAGTTGAACACACTGTTTAACTTTATAACACGGCGGGAAGTATATTATTTGCGTTTAAATCGTTTGAACACACTGTTTAGCTTTGTAACACGGCGAGAGGTATGTTATTGGCTCACATTTGAAAATTAACAACGAACAATTCCGACACCGTAACTTTTATGCAAATGGCGGCCGTAATTTGCTTAGGGCGGGCGGCGTAGCTGACGCACCTCAGAGCTCGGTTCCCGGATGATGACTGGAGAAGACTCGCTTGCCGGGCGGAAGGCTAGCGGAAGAGGGTGCGGGGGGGGTCTCGCGCGCCGGTACAGCCGCTCCAAGAGTAAGGCAGCGCGGCCCGCCGTGGCACGCCTTCCGTCTCCTGCTCGGAGGCCCCGCGAGGGCGGTTGACAGGGATACTATCATAGTGTGTGTGACTCGTAAGCCTGTGTGTATAACCTTCGCGCCTTGGCTCCGGCCGCTTTGCTCGGCGTGTGCGATTTCGTTTATTTTCATGGTTACGACGGAATATGTAATATTTACTTATTTATATTTATTTTGTTACGACAGAATAGTAATACTTCCTTTCTGTCTAAAAGGAAGCATTACAACCGTTATAACTTAATTCCTGAATGTTTTCTGAAGATTGCTTTAAACATTGATTTAATTTTTATTGTTTTTGTTGGTTGTTTTTGTTTTTGATTGTTTAAATTTAAAAAAAAGTTTCCGAAATTTGAAATACTGGCATTTATTTTTATTTCATGACTGGAAACATTTTTCTGAAATGAAAATATCGGAAATTCTCTATGAATCAACTATTTTGTCCATGGCAATTCGCGTTATGTAGTTTCGTTCACTTTTTACCCTGATTTCGTACTCAAAATATACACCCTAAAATGTACTAACTACGATCTCCAGGTAAAATTATTTAATAATTTCAATCTATAGGATAATTAACTTTATGCAGTTGAGAAAAACAATAATGTATCGTATTGTTTCCCAAAATTGATTTCTTACATTTTGACGTTTTATTGCACCATTTTTGCAATAGTATAGTGATATTACATGATTTAAACTTGTTGATTGATATTGTAAGCAAGGAGATGTATTTTAAATTTGGTGAAAAATATCCTACCGTAATTAATTTGTACTACATTTAACCAAACATTATAAAGATATTTTTGATTTTTACTCCCTTTATACTCGTGGCGTCTGCTTGCTTGCTTGCCTGCTTGCCGTCGAAAAAACTTTGGATCAATTTTTGACCCTTTTCCCGTGATACAATCGAGCTGAAACAGACAAGCAGAGAGTTTTCAAGCAGACTTGTAACGACGATCAAGAAGATCTATCAAATTTTCGTTAAAAAAAAAATATATATATAGTATAATTTTGGATTTTTAGAAATTTTAATGGTTTTTTCAAATTGGAATCATTCCAAAAGTTTGATTACCAACGGTGGCCTGATAACATCACGGAATATATAAAATTTGAATAACTCCGTCGGTAGGTATAATAGGTACTTCCCTACGAATTTCGAAAATTTACGACAATTGGTTCACAGATGATAGCACGCTTCGGTTTTTTGGGAAGAAATCAAATAATAAAGAGATATTTTTAGAGATTTTTGACATAGATATTTGTCTAGACATGTTTCACTTTCAGCCAATCAATTATTCAATTACATGATGGTAAACTTACTTAACAAAGAAAGGGAGTAAAATAAAAACTTGGTTTTTATGGGTTAGTTTTTTATAGCCTTGACTTTGTGGTTGGACATAATTATTCATTTGAGAAAACTAATTGACTTTGTATAAACTATACTGATTGTTTTTATAGTTCTACCAGTTTTGATTTTGTACTGCATCTCCATCAGGAAGGGCGTACATCCATCGCATAATTAAGTATTGAATTGAAGTTGACGCTAATGCTGTCATGATAAAAAATGGGCAACAAATGCATCCTTCCCATTAAAATATCACATGAATATTTTTCATAATTAAAATTTTTGATTATATTTGGAACCTTTTCTTTTATCTTGATTGAACAGTCCTTCGTATCGTTACAATATATATGAAAAATAAAAATGTGAGGCACAATGTGGGTCCCGAAAAATGATTTTTTTTAATTAGTTGCGGTCCTGTCAACTTTGGAGGCCATTGATCTAGAAAATCTACAAAAAGATGAAATTAAATTTGGTTACTTATAAAGTCCAAAATGGTATAATAAAATAATAATTTCTGATGTTTTAATTTGATTTTAAATAAATAGTATGACTATTTAATTAATATGGATAAAAAATATTCCGATTTTGATTCGTTATTGAGGTTCAGTGGCGTGCAGCGTATACAAGCAAAAAAGCTGTGCATTAGTAAAGATTCTGAGAAACAAATATTAATTAAATAATCCTTATCTTAAGAAAAAGTTGATTTAAATTTCTAGCCGTAATTCATCCTACGGCTGGAAGTTTTATTTCTGACGTTTCCATTTAACGTGATGTATCTGTTTTTTTTCGATTTAAAATTCTAGCCGTAATTCGTCCTACGGCTAGAAGTTTTATTTCCCAATTTTCTGTTCTTAACTTCATGTCAATTCTTCATTTATTTCGCCAACCAATTTGTTCCACAGATATAGTCAAGTCGAGAAAAAAACCGTGTATTTTTAATGCTGCGAGTTTTGTGTAATAGCGTCCTTCTTCGCGCTTCCAGGCGCACGTCATGCAGAAATGTTATTTTTTACAAATTCCACCCAAAACATTCGGTATAAATTTTTCTATGGTAAATGTAAATACGAATACGACAAATACGATCTGTCATATAATGATATCATAAAATGTTTGATTCATTTTTGTGAAAAGAAACGTATATCTGAAATTAGTATTGTTCCCGATTTAATTATATATAAATTGTCTTCGAAATATATTGAAATTTTTCGCCGTATTCGGTATACCTATATAAAATATTTATTTATTTAGGAAATATTGTTTACAATACTTCTTTAATAGTGCAGTTATTTTTGTGGATTGAAGCTACTCAAAAGAGTTAAAAAAAAAAAATGTATATACCCTTATAGGTATGTGCGTATATATATTTTTTAATATAGGTATATAGTCGGTCACAGCATAACCTAAGTTTATTCCCACTGCACGCCACTGTTGAGGTTATTAACAATGATTGACAAAGATAGACACTGCCTTGTTTAGAAATATGTTTTGTTTCAAATTGTATCTATCGTGAACTAAGCATTAAAATAAATATAAATTTTCTATCTAAAAATCTCCGTTTGGGGGAACTGCGATATTTCAATTTCGAATCTCGATGGAAACCAAAAATTATTAAAATAAATACATATATTTTTCCTGTATCACGTTCTATTAAATTACTAATTTATTATTAATATTATTATGTTGTAAAAATTTCTGTGTACCAAAATTAGATCGCTGTTCTATTCTTTGTATTCATAAAAATCATTTTTCTTGAATAGTTTTTATTAATTTAAATTAATTAAAAACTCTATTTTCTATAGAGGCCTAATATTAGATTGGATAACTTAGAAATCAAAAAATGCCTGAACACCGAAATAATTAAGAACCAGTTGAATTTCACGAATAATCAATTTTTTGATATATTCCCCATTTCGGTGTCTACTTGTCAATTACCCCCACCATAACTGTGGCAACGTCCCCGTTAAATAATCGACCTGTTTACCAAAATGGGTAATGGATAATCAGTGAGCGACCATCCTGATGAAGTGGTATTGAAACCGGTAGACGTAAAGTTACCCCAAGTGGTCTATACAAAGTTTTTGATCAATTAAAATTAATAATTATATCCAAACACAAAACAAACTACCGCTACAAATATCTTTCATTTTTATTAAAATTTTTAAATACATCATTGAAATAGTTTTAAAGTAAAAAAAAGTAACCCATAAAAAACAAGTTTTTATTATACTCCCTGTCTTTGTAAAATATAACAACAATTAAAGACGAATTAAAACATATAACATAACACTAAACGTACAGTAATTTAATATATTTCTAAAATGTCAGATGTTTTGAGCTTTGATAAGACACTTCATGCTTTGAAGATTAAATTCTAAAAACATTTGTCAGTCAATTTAGATTTTCGACATTCGTAGTGAAGTACCTATTACGAATACCGACGGAGTAATTCAAATTTAGAAAATATTCCGCGACGTTATCGGGCCGCTATGCTAGTAATCAAACTTTTCTAATGATTCCAATTTGAAAAAACTAATAAAATTTCTAAAAATGCGAAATTATACTATAGTTATTAATTTTTTTAACGAAAATTTGATAGATCTTCTTGATCATCGCCACGAGCCTACTTGCCAAGCTTCAGCTCGATTGAATCACGGGAAAAGGGTCAAAAATCGATCCAAAGTTTTTGTTTACACGCAATCAAGCGGACGCCACGGTTAATATAAAGGGAGTAATTAATGTCAGAATTTTGATACAAAAGTACATTTTGAACTTTTTTTGAATGTCAGACGATACCTTTTATTTCCAAAGTCACGCCGTGAAATAAAAATGTTGTCAAAATACATTTTTTTAATGGCACATCATACCATATAAATATATTTCCTATCTAGATCACTTCTTCGACATTGGGCATAAAATATGACTCAATATTGCTTCTTGTTGCCCAATGACTACGTGACTTTTTAATGAATTGAGATTAGAATTCAAGGGCGACGATCTAAATCATTTGTTTCTGGCTGGTTGAAGAGAGAGATTTTTTGCAATCGACGGATTAATTTGCACGACTTTGCGTAGGTATCTACCTGATGAGGCTGATGAAAAAAGCATTAAATTGATGTAATACGAGTGTAATGGAAAGTGATTTCCGTGAGTGATATTTAGACTAAGCTCCATGTCATATGACGTAATCAATCAAATAGGTCTAATTCTTCCGACATTTATGATAAAATCAATAATATATTATTTATTTGAAAAACATAACAATTATGATTTTTTTTCCAGCGTATTTATTGAATCACTATCTGTAACCCGTCAAAAATGACGGTATAAATAAGTATTTATTAATTTATATTTAAAAAAAGGAGAATAAAAGGGACGGACGGACAAACAGCGAATTTATTATAATTGGGATCATACAAATGTTGCAGATTCTTATCCATGAGAGTTAGCTTATCAGTTAATAAGTATGTGGGTATGTATGCACCGGCGATAAGGTTATTTAAATATTAGTAATTTAACATAAATTTAATTATCTCATTTTACCTGGAATGGATAAACATGTATTGATACAAGATTGATCTTTAAACTGAAATATGGATAAAAAATCAGGCTGCGTATTAGGGATGGGTCGTCCACGTCCGTCCATCGACGAGACGATCAACTAGTTGATTTCGTCAACTAGTTGACGCATCAACTTCGTTACGCAGACTATCGTTGGCTATTTTTATTACGTTAATTTTTAAAATTTAAAGAAGTTCGAAGGAAAATAGTTTCGGGGAAAGTAAAACCGCTACTTGTGCTTATATGTAAAAATAAATATTTTATTATTTATTTGTTTACGCACATTATAGCCTTTTACATATTGTTTTATATACTTCTTTCTATATATAATAAAGAAAGAAGTAGGTATACGAAACAATATCAGGTGTAAGCAGTAAAATATAAATATAAACTACATATCTAAGCAGTGAAAGTATTGGGTATAAGCATTAAAATATGAGTATAAAAATTAAAAATATAAATAAATACAAAGCAGTAATGTGTGTATAAAAAATATATTAGGTACAAATCATTACATGTGTACAGGGTTATTTGTAAAACATTAATAACCTCGCAGGACTATATTCCTGCCTTGATTATGAGTCGAAAGCTATCACGACCTAATATCAATAGTTATGGAGATATGCGACATCAAAGTTTGAATTTTTTCAATATATCTGACTTATTTTTTGGAAAACGTTGGACTATAACTACACTAACTCAAATCGATTACGAAAAATTCATTCGTTTCAATGCAAGTTAAATAAAATGATAAAAACCTTTACATTTATTTATTATTTATAAATTTATAAATAAATACATAATTTAAAAATACTTTACATTTGAGATGTTATCTAGAAATTTATTGAAGAATAAATCTTTCAAAGTCAGGCTTTCACTTTGTGGTGACATTATTAATAAATAAATATATCTGTATTATTTGTCATCTTTAGTTTAAGGCTCAATCTGAGAAAAGGAACATTGTTCCCGAAACATGTAAAAAATCAATAAAAAGTGGTGTAAACAAAATTATAATAGATTTATTTTTTTATCTATAAAGTTGAAAATAGATCAACTAGTTGACGAATTCAACTAGTTGATCGTCTCGTCGATGGACGGACGTGGACGACCCATCCCTACTGCGTATACTTATGTAGGTACGCGCGCTAGAAGCTATCCTTCTTTGGCATACAAAAAAAAAATCACGGAGACCGGACCGAACAGTACATAATTACAAAACTATTTAACAAACTACCTATTTTAGGGTAACATCTGTGTGTGCATTTGTTTACGATATTTATTATTAATTCGCCCGAGGGCGACATCTATGTAGACTCGACAAAGAATGGTGGCATTTGTTTTAGTTATGTTTTATCTATTGTTTTAGTTTGACAATGAAAGCGAAAGCATCTCTTTCATTTCTAATCCTTTTGAAAAATCATTTTGGTAATATCTATCGATTTAATGAATAAAATATATTAAATTTTGTTAAAACAGAATTTGTAATATTGTAGCTTAATAGGATATTTTCTATCGAATTCTAAATTGGTCAATAATATTAACACACATAAACTAAGGCTATGTATAGGTTTGGACTCCTCTTATCAAACATAATAATTTCGTTATCTATCTGTCCATCCGTCTGCTTGTCTGTCTTTCTGATAGTTTGTAACTTAATGTAACGTTCGTAATTTCGTTCGAATTCACGACTCAAAAAAAATTTAACGACTGGAGATGAGGCTTGAACCCCAGACCAGCAAACCCAAACCGGCCGCTCAACGCTACCTCCGCCTCTCCGTGGACCGTCAAAAAGATATTATAAACATATACTAGGGCTTAACAAAGACGAGTTCCAATGTTCCTTGATTTTTGACGGCTAAAAGCAAGTTCCTTAAATATTTCTAATGCGTCGGACGATACAATAAATTAGTCATTATTTTGTAGCAGCAGTGATGAAGAGGTCTGTCAATAAATATAGGAATAAATATTTCCAAATTAATACAGAACCAGACAGTAGGTATCTAGTATCTTATATTGAGCATATGAGAGTAGACACATAGGTACGTATCTATTATCTTATATTGAGCATATGAGAGTAGACACATAGGTACGTATCTATTATCTTATATTGAGCATATGAGAGTAGACACATAGGTACGTATCTATTACTCGTCTCATGTCTATGTAGACATACGGCAAAGAAAAAGAGACATTTAGAAGAATGAGATGAAAACAAATAAATTTTAAAAATAGTCTTTTTCGCCTTTAGCGAAGATCGTCTTCATAATTTTCATAGTCCATCTGTATTTATTTCTACAAATTTAAGTACGAAGATCATCTTTGCTTGTCTTTCTCGTTGGTGTTGGAGAATGAATACTGAGGAAGCAAGAGAACAAAATAAATTAAGGTAAATGCGAAACGGAAGTCCGATAATAGAGAAGTTTATCATCAAGCAGCGTTCATCCCTATACGTTTTCATAATAAAACTAGTTATGAAAACGCCCTAGGGATATTGTTGTTTGAGGGGAGGGAAGAAGGATTTGAATTACGTGGAAAGTCACTATAATGATGGATCTAAGACCTATAGAATGACGCGGACAGGATATATGGGCGACAGGTTGTATTCATATGCATAGGTAAAAATTTATTATGAACAATAGTAAACTGTCTGCATGCTAACTAGTTTTATATAATTTTATAAATTCTTCAGTAAGCCAACACTGTTATTAAATGGTAAGCTATATTCATGAGTACTAGAAGAAACCTGCTGATAGCTAACTCACAGTTAGCAGGATCTTTGTTAATTGTTAAATATGTAATAAATAATAAATTTAAAATAAATAAATAAGAAAAATAAAAAAATGTCATTCGCAATTGACCAATTTATTTCTCAATCTAAATTTTAATTATTTAAGCTGCAGCAAATAAAATTGATGAACACGAGAGAATGACAAAGATCTACGATAACGACTGCCGTCATCGAGAATACCGGGAAAAAGAAAATACAAAGACGCCTAAATAAAAATAAATTTTTATGTAACGTTTTTACGAATTTTTACCAAATGATTTTGTTGTAGTGTTTTTGAAAATGACCTTTTTTTAATTTTTAGAGGGGAGGGCAGTTTAAAGAAGACCTTTCTTTATGAAAACAAAAATAATTTGAATACTCAAATGTCTGCCACTAATTGCGTATTTTACTTTTGATTTTTTTAATGTTTTATCTATTTTATGTATTTATCAGAAACTATTAAATAAATTCAATCAGTAATCAGAATGGCCTTCAGTAAAGCCTACAATTCCTTATGTCTTCACACAGTGGCATCTCCAATCTCCTCCACTATCGGAATCCATTAAAAAATGATCTGATTTCGCAAGTGCACCATCTCAGCATCTCGGTGAGAGGTATATAAGAGCGGATGATCATCCACAGGAGCATCACAGACTCATCTTGTCTTCAGATAAGAACATATCTTCATATTGCAGTCAATTAAATTCTGTTTTAATATTCAATTTCCGGTGAGGAATTGCGTCGCTACCTTTATTTCTTAATAATATCGTTGCAATTTTTCTGTATGCATTGTGTTAAATTTAGTAATCTTTTACATATACGGATAAATTTATGTGTGTTTGTGTGTGTCTGTGTGCTTCAATTCATTCACGGTGAAGGGAGAGCAAAATATGCAAAATTTTGCATGAATAAGTCAGTCAAATAATAAATATTGTAAGCTTTGTGCGAAACGAGTAAGTCTCCGATCATAGTGACTGACCAAATTAAATTCCTTTTCATATACAATTCGTGGCTTTTGGGATAAATATATAAACCTCAAAAAGTGGAATCGGTGGACAATTTGATTTTTGATTTTGATTTTGAGTTTCGTACATATACCGACCAACAGTACGATATTATTTATTGACATGGGTCATTTAGTTTAATTCATAAATAATACACCAATTTTTCCAAGTTTTTCTTTTTTGTAAATCGGTGTTGATCTGACTGAATTTACGCGTATTTTTTTATTTTGTTTTATTTTATTTAATTATTTTTTATTTATTTGATATATTTTGATTCTCAAACGCGATTAAAAAATTATACATGCACTATCACCCACATATATAAAATAAAATTATATGGGTGAAAGCATTACGAAAAATAAAATAATAGGAAACATATTTTAAAATACATAATGAAATTACTTTTTTTCTAAAATTGTAATTGTATTTTTTGTATTTTTGTAAATTGTATTTTTAAAACAAAAAGTAAAGCTGACTGCAGAAGCACAAATATATATACATGTATAAATAAATTCTTTATATAACAGTGCATAATTTTTTATTTAATTAATTGACTGCAGTACTAACATATGTCTTTTTTATTCCAGCTATTTTGGACAAATAAATATCGCCAAAATGAAGGTAGAACTATATTTTTAAATTTATATTTTAATACACACAGGTAATATCAAGGATAACAACCTTATCATACAACAATAAATGAATCCATCATTGCAAAACGGGCCATATTTTTTATTTTATAAATAATATTAATTCATACTAACATTTTTAGAAATTTTTTATTTGATAATCATAGTAATTATTAACACTGCAAAGATTGCCATTGTTCGAAAATTAAAATAAAGCAACAAACCGACACGCTTAATACGGGAGTAAAATGGAGGGTAGAACACCACACTCTTCTCTCCTCACACATCTTTCATACCCCCCCTCACTCATTCGTTCAACTTTATCAAACCACCTAACGAACCCATTTTTTTTCAAACTAAGCTAAACGCTTGTGCTATAACTAACTTGCTGGTCTGGAGTGATATTTGAACCGGCGACCTTTGGATTACGAGAGTCCTAACCACAAGACCAACATACTCATAATCCTATTCTAGTTGTTTATATCACAAAACTATGTCTACATTAACAATACAGAATCATTGAACTGTCGATATACGATTTTTATCGGAAATACGAAAGAAAGGTAATAAACGCGTTGTATACCTTGCATTGAAATAAAGCTGGACAGGAAGCGCGTGTGCATTCTGCCCAACTATTTTCCAGTTTCCACCAATTTCCATCAGTCAGTTTACCATCAACAGATAACGTAACCTCGTAACGAATTGTATTTTGCACAAAAAAATTAAACAGTAACTGCCTAATTCAATCACCATAATAACGCTAAATGAATTTGATGAAAATTATATTATGAAAACAATAGCAGTGCCCGGAACATATGCAATTTTCGTAACATCATTATCAAATTATTTGGTGTTGTCACTTAAAAGAATTAGTGTTGGTTAAAAAATTATTGATTATTTTATTTGTATACATCTACTTTTATATTAGTATTTCACCTACATGTTTCGGAAATATCTTTCCATCGTCAGGGTGTTATATGTATATAAAAAAATACGGCAAATATACATGTTACTAGAGAATGCCGAAGACACTTGTAATTGAGGTAATGGGCATAGTCTTTACTACATATGTTTATTATCAGAGTATCATGTACCTATTATCCTGTTAGTGTCTCTAATTAATAATAAATCTAAGTGTATATATATATATTATTAGTCTGATAATATAGGATATATATATAGATATATATATTGTATATATATATATTATTAAACAAATTTTTCATTTATTTAAGGAACGAGTCCCGTAATATTTAATACGAAATAAATAAATGAAATAAAGAGAAACACACAAATATCAAATAATAAAACTGAAAAATTAAATGCTGGAACCTGGATTCGAACCACGGACCTCTGTGTTTCGCGCACAGCGTGTTACCAATTTCACTATCCCAGCGACTTAACAAGTCGTCAATATTTGATAGTTATATGTTTCTCTTTGAATTATTAATTCACTTATTTATATTATTCCATTTTTATTCGGGAAGTAATCGACTGTTTACGAGAATATCAAACGAAGCTTTGACGTCTTCTCGCTAGTCGATTTCCGAACAATGGAAGTATTCTTTGCTTTACTGCAAATAGAGTATATATATTATTAAACATATTTTTCATTTATTTAAGGAACGAGTCCCATAATATTTAATATGAAATAAATAAATGAAATAAAGTATTAAATATTACGGGACTCGTTCCTTAAATAAATGAAAAATATGTTTAATAATATATATACTCTATTTGCAGTTTAGCAAAGAATACTTCCATTGTTCGGAAATCGACTAGCGAGAAGACGTCAAAGCTTCGTTTGATATTCTCGTAAACAGTCGATTACTTCCCGAATAAAAATGGAATAATATAAATAAGTGAATTAATAATTCAAAGAGAAACATATAACTATCAAATATTGACGACTTGTTAAGTCGCTGGGATAGTGAAATTGGTAACACGCTGTGCGCGAAACACAGAGGTCCGTGGTTCGAATCCAGGTTCCAGCATTTAATTTTTCAGTTTTATTATATGATATTTGTGTGTTTCTCTTTATTTCATTTATTTATTTCGTATTAAATATATATATACTCAGAAAATCGCCATCTTAGCTTTTGATTGGGGAGTTGTGACTTTACGGTGTGAAAATATTCCGTTGCACGATGCGCGCGCATCCTGATATTTCACTCTAAACATAAAGCCCAAAAAAACGTAACTTCAAAAATATATAATAAAATAAACCAAATTTCCTTTTAGGTATATTGCGCCCTTATCGTCACCCTCGCCGCAGTGTGCGGCGCAGAGCCTCCTGTAAACAGGTACCTACCCCCCGGACAGAACTCCCCCTCCTCGCAGTACGGAGCCCCCAGCGCCCCGTCCAACCAGTACGGAGCCCCCGGCGGTGGTTCCCAGGGACAAGCCTTCAGGTATGCAAACATGCATTCTCGTAAGAGTTGAGGTCGATTGTGCTAGTGTGAGTATTGATAGGCGGTGACCAATTAGTACCCGATGTGTAGTGCAGCAGAGCGAGTCTACAAAATATATGTACACTATGTTTGAAGTCTGTAAATAAGTAAAGGAAAAATCACCCACAAAAAGGTGGCTCAGTACAAGAACTAGATTAATGAAAAAGTTTTGTTTTGAGATAATTGCAATTAACGTTTTCATGATTTTAAATTACCCTTTTCTCTTCTGTCGAAATTTACAGCACATTTACTAGAATATTTTTTTATCCTCTGCTTCCTTCGTAAATTCGAAAATATGTTAAGTGTAAATTTAGATATGTTTTTAATTAAACACATGTTTATATAAGCATATATACAGGATGTAAAAGAGCTAGTCCACAAAACTTTACAGGTGGATTTCTGCCTTGATTATGAGTCGAAAATGTTCAGGCAGCTATAACCTAATATCAATAGTTAAGGATTATGCAATAACAAAGTGTGCATTTTTTTTCAATGCTTCTGATTTATTTTTTACAAAACGTGGAAGTATCATTTCAGTAACTTTTGTTTCAATAAAAGTTAAATAAAATAGTAACGTAAAAAAATTCCAATTCGAATTGTAAGGTTTTTATCATTTAATGTGACTTGTATTAAATGGAATGAATTTTTCATATTATATATAAGTTACTGTAATAATAGTCCAACGTTTTGCAAAAAGAAGACAGAAATATTGAAAAAAAATGCTAATTTTGATATCGCATATCTTCTTAACTATTGATGGTTGCTTGAATATTTTCATAATCATGATCAAGTCAGGAATCCGACTGTATATATTTACTTATTCACTACTTTATGTAAAATCAATAACCGTAGAAGATCGTATTTGTATAATATAATAATAATTCACTCAAATAACTCATTGTTTTATAGGTGTAAGCATTTCTATAAAAAAAGTTCACACATTTTACTGTTCGATTTAATCTTTTTCATTATTTTATGAATTGTTTTATTTATAGGCCTTCCCAGAACTATGGTGCTCCCAGGCCCTCTCAGAACTACGGAGCTCCATCCAACCAGGGTTATGGTGGCCAGGGACACAATGATGAACAGTATAATGTAAGTTATCACCCATTTTCAACATTTTACTAGTGATGGTCAAATCGATATTTTAACCGATGACACATGGAACTGTTATGTGAGATTCGTGTTTGATTTTATCAATTATTTTCAAATAACTGTTGATGCATGATCGGTTAAATCACCATCACTATATCGCACCTTGATTTGAAAGCGAAAAATCAATATATTATATATATATCTGAATATATATATATATGTATATATATCTATTATATATATAGATAATATATTATATTATATATATATATCTATATATATATATCTATATATATATATATCTATATATAATCATATATATATAAAAAGAAACCCGTGTTTCCCTATCCGCCAAGTTTTCTCCACAAGCAGCCACAACCACCCACCGGTGGTTATGGTGGTGGATAGCCCTTGGAGTCACATCGAAAATATGCGAGTTTGGTGTGGGTGGCTGTGCGTGGGTGGGAGTGGGTGATGAAAATGTGCTTTCTAGCACATTGTTTTGTTATGGGATGGCCGCAAATGCTTCAGATTGTTTCGAAATAGGCGCGCCGGCTATGTCAGTGAATCTAGAAGGTTCCGAAAAAACCTGCTCTAGAAAGTTCTGGAAGGAGAAGGTTCTAGAAAATTCCCGAAACTTCTATAAGGTTCTAAACTGAGTGGCAAAATGTGTCTAGAAGGTTCCTATTCATTCGATAAATTTCTTGAATTAGACATACAGAAATATCAAATCCACGAAAAAATATTTGGCTGCTACCGGGATACGAACCACGGATCTCCTCCTATCCGGGACAGGTGCGTTATCCAATTACGCTATAGCCGCCTTGTATATTTCCGCGAATAGATGACGCCAGAATTAACCGTTTAATTCATTTTTTATTTTTGGACACATTTGATAACTCAACTCAAGATTGAGGATTTCACAAATATTCTGAATTAAATTGAATTCACCATAGTTATGTGAACGACCTTATTCTTTATATAAAATACTTCCCAAGATTACTATGATATTTTTTCAGGAAGAGGGAGTATGTGGTAAGATATGTATACATCAAAAATGGAATCCATTTAAAAAAAAGCTTTTCAAATAATCCATTCAAGCATTATAATTCAACTTATAATATTATCTTTTAAGGAGTATTAGCAATTATATTAGCTATTAAAATTGCCTGCAAATATATTTCAAAACATTTTTTTATATTTTGTCCGAGGTTCACGGCTTGACTTTTTCTTTATATAATACACATTTTCCTTTACGCTTTTTCCTACATTTTTTAGATAAGAATTTATTATATTCTGAAATATCCTAAAAACGATCCTTGAAACAGCAATATAATTATATTGTTCCGTCTTTCAGGAGCCAGCCAACTACAACTTCGAGTACATGGTGCAAGACCAGGAGTCAGGCAACGACTTCGGCCACAAGGAGTCCAGGCAGGGAGACAGGGCTGAGGGAGAATACTACGTCCTTCTTCCCGATGGCAGGAAACAGGTAAAATACCTTAAATATCTCTCTCTTATAAGTATTCATCGGACATATCCATAAATTTCCAAGTTTTAAGAAGTATTGTATTGTGTTATTTTGCCAACCAATGCGTAATTGCTTGCTAAAGGGTTTATAATTTAGCAGATCAGTATCAAAATAATTTAACAAAACTTATTTAAATATTACTATTATAACATGTTTCCATAAATTTATCATCAACATCACTATTGACTCTTGGTCTCTTCAAGAGCTTTCTTCCATTGGTCTGTATTTTGCGTCGGTTCTCTCCAGTCTTGGACTTCCCAATAAGTTCTACGAAGTCCTGTTTTACTTGATAAAACCTTCATTAATATACAATGTATTATTTAAAAAGATATCCTTATAAATAATCAATTATATCCACAAAAAAACCCAGAAGTAAACTGTCAAAAATTTTCAGGTCATAATTTAAATTGATAAGTCATGGTTGACGTTTGTCAATTAGTATTAAAACAATAAAAAAATCGATGAAATTATGCGATCTTACACGCAAAATCAATATGTTTGGATATTTTATTTATTATTTATACTAGCTAATAACCCTTCAATAATGAAGTTCTTTTACTATATATTTCGGCCGCCAGTTAAGGCTGTGTGAACAGCGCTATCTAGAATAGTGTAGCGTCTTGATAAGGTTAACGATGGATATTGTTAAATCAAGAATTAATGCTTTTTTTGCTTTTTATATGTCATTATTATATGAGCCATCTAAAAGCGTTAGTGACAGATATTATTACATAGGGATTTATATATTTTGATTAATGATTAATACAAACGACATATGCGGTACACTTCTTTGTTTTAATTTTTAGTTAACTGTAATATTTAAAAAAACTAACTCAACAAGCATAAAGTTAATATTTTTATTTTATTTCATAATAATTTGAAAACGGAATAAAATAAGTTAGTGGATAGGAAGTCATGAACCGACATTCAAAATTACTATTTTTTCGATATATTTAATATATGTGTGATAAATCCATATTTGATATGACTGAGTGAATAATTAATAACATATTAAAGTGAATAATGAAGTGAAGAGAGGATGGTAATGAAAGTATGTAAAACAAGAAAACTGAATTGTGAAGGTAATAGGAAAACATTGTGTCCGTAAAAGATCTATCACGATCATGTAGTCCCCTACAGAATTAATATAAGAAGATGTATGTATCAAGGCAAAAGCGATACAGGGGACCATGGCGTTTTATCCTCTTTACGTAAGGCAGGTTACATATTAATATATATTGAAAATAGGTTATTTAATTATATTGTAATAAATTGTACTTTGCCACGCATAAGTGTCCTGTGTCTTCTATTTTTCGCATTTGCTAATTTCGTTTTTTTTTCCTAGATCGTCACATACGAGGCTGACGAGCAAGGATACAGACCCAAGATCAGGTACGAGGATACAGGAGCCGGAAACGGATACGGAAGAGGCCCAGCTAACGGAGGAGCCGGAAATGGCTATTCAGGATCCAACGGGGGACACTCCTCAGGACCCTATTAACATTTCTAGACCACAAGCAATACTCATTTAAATAATTTTGGTGAAAATGAATTATATAATTTGAAATTCCGCTGACTTCTTATTGGTCAAATTTAAATTATTTATAAGTTCACATTCTATTTTACTACCATACTGTTGATATATCACATTGTTTAAAATCTAATTGCCAATTTGTTGTGTATTGAATGAAAAAAAAATCGATTTATTTTTGAAATATTATAAGTCAGCGACATTTTGAATTGAATTATTCAATTTTTATTCTACGGTGCCACTATCGAAATGTTAAACATTTTGATTTTGAATGTTCTCATGTAATATGTATGTGTATTTTATTAATTATTATTTATTAAGCAATAAACCAGAAAAATAATATCAAACAATTTGTTTTTTTATATAACGACACACAAAGGATTTTTCATAATTGATATAAGTTATTATAATGGTCATTAAACTTTTCAAAAAAATAAGTCATAAATATTGAAATCAAAATGCAAAATTTCATATTGCATATCTCCATAACTATTGATATTAGGTCATGGTTGCTTGAACATTTTCGACTCATTATCAAGGCAGGTATCCGAAGGCATGCGAAGTTCTTGCTACTAGCTATGGGACACACTATATATATCGTTAAGGTACAGATACACATGCTTCTTTAGTGGCATGCTAATGAGCATACCACTAATAAGCATGCCCTAACAACTGTACACATTTGCTTATTACTGGCATGCTTATTAGTGGCATGCTCATAAATAAGCATGCCCAAAGCTAACAATTGCATGTAAAAAAATAAGAAAATAAAAAATAAATAACAAGTGGCATGCTCTTGTCATAGAATAGAGACGCTCTTGTTCAAAATGGAAACTTTGCAAACTGAAATAGAAAATTCAAGTGAACCAATAAATCAAAAAAGTTCCCGAGTTTCCATCCGCACATTTTTGATTTTAGTTCATATAATTTTTATTGTAAGATTTGAATCATTCATGCCTATTAATAAAGTTTCGTAAACATTATTTCTCACTATATTATTTTTACACAACGGTGACCGAGTATTCCACAGACATTCGTGATTCCTATAATAAGTCACGAAAAGTAATGTTTTATCATGTCCCCAACGCGCCATATCTGTCGCAGACTGAGAAGATCGCATTGATAATACTAGCCGCGAAGCCCGCGAATGACATAAGCATGCTCATAATAAGCAAGTCTGTTCACACATGCTCCAAAGATACCCCTTCTCTATGGTGAATGACAGTGACTTATAAATCAACGGGCGGTTGATTTTTCAGCATGCCACTAGGTGGCATGCTCATTACTAGCAATGTGCGTACACACATGCCACTAATAAGCAATGCCTAGAGAAGGTCGATACTGCGCATGTTCACGTGCCACTAAATAAGCATGTGTATCAGACGCCTTACACGAGACTTCGAGAATGATCGACTGTCGATCGAATGATCGACTTTTCCAATGTATTGTAAAACTTGTAGAATGCTGAATAATTCACGACTACTTGCAGTTCCTTCCACCTCCCACCCCTACCATATCGCGTTAAAAAAATATCATTTGTGAAAGCCTTGTACATGTAAATTGTTGACTGAATAATGGGTTTACCTATGAATATTTCATTGCACGTAATACCTAAAATGTATTTTGGTATTAGCTGTAACCCGTCAAAACTGAAGGTATTTTTACTCCCTTTATATTAACTCGTGGCGTCTGCTTGCTTGCCGGCTTGCCGTCAAAAAAAACTTTGGATCGATTTTAGACCCTTTTCCCGTGATCCAATCGAGCTGAAACTTGGCAAGTAGACTCGTGGCGACGATCAAGAAGATCTATCAAAATTCGTTAAAAAAATTAATAATTATAGTATAATTTCGGATTTTTAGAAATTTTATTGGTTTTTTCAAATTGGAATCATTAGAAAAGTTTTATTAGCAACGGCGGCCCGATAACGTCGCGAAATATTTTCTAAATTTGAATTACTCCTTCGGTATACATAATAGGTACTTCACTACGAATGTCGAAAATCTAAATTGACTGACAAATGTTTTTAGAATTTAATCTTCAAAGCATGTGATGGATCCTCTTCTTCGCCATTCAGCTCGATCCTACTCCTAACTGAGTTTACGCCTTGTCAGAGGCAAACAAGCTATCTATCTACGTCGGGTGAAGGCTCTACGGTTTTTAACGTAGTATTTCCAAACACCCTCGCTTTATTCAAGACCTCCCCAGTTCACGTTGTGTAATTTTTTGTTTCGAACTATAGGGGATGAATTGGTTTAGTGGTAACCCTAACGCAAGCTTTACTTAAATTAAATACTGGGGTATGAAGTTCGTGAATGTTCATGGAAAACGCAAACAAAACTACCTAGCACGTCAATTAAGCCCTACGGTGCAATTGCTAAACATACTATGTTCCGTGGCCCTATATTATTTACCTATCATTCCTACGGACTGAAACCACTGCATCTGGTGTAGCTGCGCTTCCAGAGTGCGCGATCCTCTGCTCCCACGCCCTCTCCGCTCGATCCCCCATTGTCCTACCTGTATGGGATCGACCGCCATCCACTGGAAAGGTTAGTAACGTGCCGTTATCACATGCGCATGCACATATAGAGTACATAGATCCCCTGAAAGCCCTCGAGTCCTTCGTAGCCGCTCCTATGGATGATTCCGTCTTCGACGCCCTCGCTGATTAATAATTTTATCTTCCGCCGTTATCTCGCTGTGCTTATTCCTTACGATCTTTTATATTTACTCTGCATTATTTTTATATCAATTACATTGTTACGTTTATTTACTAGCCGGCCTAAGTTCCGTCACCTGTATCTGGCCCTATGTCTCATTCTAGTGGTACGGTGGGTTCTAATGGATAAAGGGGGTGTGGGAGGTATGTATAAATGTATGTGTACGCGAAAAATGTGTTTGCTTTAAATTCGGCCCCTCCATACCCAAAGGCTCATCGGTGACTGATCCCATCTTCCTTCTCCCGACACGAGTTCCGGATACGTTGACCTGAGCCTGGATGCGCCTTTTCATGTTGGGCCTCTTCTGTGCAAAGTACCGCACCATCCCTCGCGTCAGTGTCTGGCGTCCGGGCTCAGAGCCAGTTTGCCCCCCGAATTCCAACTCCTCCAGGTTAAACTAAGTTAAACTACGGTATATATACTGAAGCTACTGTAAAGATGGTCCCGGGCCACCTGTCAAGTCAAAAATATGCGAGTGGGGAAGGGGAGTTTCCTAGGCTCCCCAACCCTCGCCTGTGAGCAACTGCAGCCCATTGGCCATTCGCGACACTACAGTGACTGCAACCACCCTCCCAGGTAGTACTTATTATAATCTGGTATGCATCAATACGTTCAATCCATTCCAGACGAGGGAAGACATCCGCACGGGTGTTGTGCCACCCGTGAAGAGCCCCCTCATACACTACGTACGAATAGATACATACTAATAAAATATAATATACATACATATACTTACATATACAATACATAAATAAATACTTGTAATGGTTGGTTGCCATGTGGTTTCACGAGGCCATGACCCCTCGTATTAGTAGATGGAAAGGTGGATCTGGACAGTAGGGATATGCCTAGCCCCTGGCCAGGGATGTCGGTGTATTTTCTCCAAATGGTGTACAGCTAGAATCCTGCCATCGATGATGATGGGATCTGCCTAATTTTCTCCGGCTGATGTGTAACTGGAACCCTGCCTTCACTGATGAAGATGATGTTGTCACTATCGAAACGTCACCTGATGATATTTAGCTGAACCACCGCTAGTGATGATGATGATGATGATGATACTATCGTAACGTTTCCTGACGATATATATCTGAGACACCGCTAATGATGATGATGATACTATCGGAACGCCTCCTGACTATATATGACTGGGACACCGCTAATGATGATGATGATGATGATACTATTGAAACGCCTCCTGACGATGTATAACTGGGACACTGCTAATGATGATGATGTTGATGATACTATCGAAACGCCTCCTAACGATATATAGCTGAACTACCGCTAGTGATGATGATGATACTACCGAAACGCCTCCTGACGATACATAGCTGGGACACCGCTAATGATGATGATGATGATGATACTGTTGAAACGTCTCCTGACGATATATAACTGGGGCATTGCTAACGATGATGATGTTGATGATACTATCGAAACGCCTCCTGACGATATATAGCTGAAAAGCCGCTAATGATGATGATGATGATACTATCGAAACGCTTCCTGACTGTATATATAACTGGGACACTGCTAATGATGATGATGATGATGATACTATTGAAACGCCTCCTGACTATATACAACTGGGACACTGCTAATGATGGTGATGATGATAATGCTATTGAAACGTCTCCTGACAATATATAACTGGGACACTGCTAATGATGATGATGTTGATGATACTATCGAAACGCCTCCTGACGATATAAAGCTGAACCACCGCTAGTGATGATGATGATGATGATGATACTATCGCAACGCCTCCCGACGATATATATCTGAAACACCGCTAATGATGATGATGATACTATCGGAACGCCTCCTGACTATATATGACTGGAACACCGCTAATGAAGATGATGATGATGATACTATTGAAACGTCTCCTGACGATATACAACTGGGACACTGCTAATGATGGTGATGATACTATCGGAACGCCTCCTGACTATATATGACTGGAACACCGCTAATGAAGATGATGATGATGATGCTATCGAAACGCCTCCTGACTATATATAACTGGGACACTGCTAACGATGATGATGATGATGATGCTATGGGAACGTCTCCTGACGATATATAACTGGAACGCGGCGATCGGTGGCGACGACGTAACATAGCGAGTAGTGTGTAATCGGAACGCGGCGTTCAGTGACGGTGATGTAATTTGGCGCGTAGTATATAGTTGGGGCACGGCATTCGGTGATGATGGTGGCGATGCTGATCTGACTATCCCCCCCCCCCCGACGATGCACAGACGTATGAGTACGTAAATAAATAAATATATAAATAAATAAATTGATAAATAAATAAATAAATTAATCAATTAATAAATTAATAAGTAATTAAACAAATGAATAAATAAATAGATATATTATTAATTAATTAATAAATCAGTCAATCAAACAAATAAATGAATATATAAATATATAATTAATTAACTAATCAATCAATCAATCAATCAATTAAATAAATAAATAGATAAATAAATAATTTATAAATAGATGAATAAATAAATGAATGAATGACTGAATGAAAAATAAATAAATAAACAAATAAATAAATATATATATATGAATAGATAAATAAATACCTAATTAATTAATTAATTATTCAATCACTCAATCAATTAAATAAATAAATAGAAGTAAATAAATAAGTTCGGCGTCGAGCACACGAGCCGCCCGATCCCTGGAAGTTCACACACATGCAGAGAAGGGTTAATTTGGCAAATTAATTCGCCCCTATTATGGTCAGTACGGATTTGACATGCAAACACCTGTGAATAAACACATGTAAAGTTTACGGTACAGGGGTTAGCTTTCACTGTCGGCGCTTCTTCCGTCTCTGTCTGGGGTGTCGAACCCGAGACCATTCTTCTTAATCGTGCGCCACCTTTATATATCGTTATAATCTCAAAACGGAAAGAGGATGACATGACTTACACATCTGCCGCCGATTATATCCATTCCAGTGCATCGTAGTTTCACTTTATGTACCTCACTTTATACCTAAGGATTGCGGACACTTGCCTTGCACGCGCATACGATTCACAGGACCCTAATTAACTATAGTTCGCGACCTAACCTTTGATCCTGCCATTACGCGCTTATAAGTTTCCGTAGCTGGGGCTTAGTATCCAGCCTCGGCAACTATACGGTGTATATACCTTAATCAAACCGAAACTAAACATTATTTTCTTTTCCTTGAATTTATATTCCTCGAGATACCGGAATTAGACTCTAGCTCGACAATTGTAAGTATTCATATATCTTAATAATACTGTAACATAGTCCTTATTTCCGTCTTACGCATCCGTACTTACCCGGGTCACCGAAACTAAACTCTAATTCTAATGATCATACTCTAATGATTATACGCACCGATATTTTTCATAAAACCGTTACCCGTTATTTTCCGATGTTACATATTCTTATATTTATCCGAAATACCGGGATTAAGCTTTGAATCTAGGATTCCATGCGTTTATAAGTTTTAACAAACCCATGAAGCAACCACTTGTCCACTTGTTGTTGTTAAACAATTAATTGTTTCTATAATGAAACCCCACTAGTCTACATCTTTATAAGGTCAATACATATTACTTTTAGGGTCCGCCGATTTGGGTTTTGT
>JADDOH010014319.1:0-37878 GCA_016648135.1 Agrypnia vestita | reverse complement strand
GGCTTTCATTCATTTAGATTTTAAACCTTTTCACTATTAACAAATAATAGTATGCAAGAAAGTGCATGGATAGGAGTATCTTAACATTCTATACAATAGAGCGTGGGTTGTATATAGACCATAATTAAATTTAATAAAAAGTTTTTACAGATCCCAGCAACTGCCTACATAGTAATTTTTAGCCATTGAATAAAGCAAGATTGTAATGTAGATATTGGTAATTTTAATAGATCACACACCTTCAGACTAAGTTTTGCATAGCTTAACATACCCTGGCCTTCACAATGATACCCCACAATCCTTTTTATGGACATCGTACTTTTTACTAAATACACTTGCCGTTTAATGCTAAGCATCTAAATGTTTCATCTTATAAATGTGTCGTGAAAACTTTTCCTCACTCCAGTATGTTGGGAAACTATTCAATGCAAGTAAAATCCTGTAAGCTGAAGATGTTATGACTTAAAAAAATAGCTACAAAGAGGGATGTTTCAGATGTTGTGGCAGATGTGTGTGTACCCAAATCAACTGAAACTGTAGACGTACCACTATAACTTGGCGTGCGAGGGAGGGCGTCCCTGTCGTGTAACAGAAGTTGTCAGGGTGTAAATTTATTACACAATACATAATGTACAGAATGTCCGGTGACCGGTGTCGTATTAAATACAGAAATTTGGTCAGGCAGCACTAAAGAAACCATGCAATAATGGCGGCCTTTCTATCTGTCAAACTGTCAGACGGTAATATCAGTCCATTATTCGCTTTTTCAGCTTCGCAAAACTTAATTGGATAATTTAATACTTCATTGGAAATTGTTCTTGCACCATCCCGGACTGTTTAAGATGTTTTGGACATAATAATTCAGTGTATATTGGTAATCAAGATGTCACAGCTCCCGACCATATACAAAATTGTACTGAATGACAGGACGAGGGGTTACCGCCGGGTGCGGGCAGGGCGAGTTTTAGTTCAAAATTCGCCGCATGCCAAGTTACATTGGGCAAGCAATATTGTGTATTTTAAATATCATTTCAATCAAATAAATGAAAATAAATTTTTATAATTTGCTGTAGTAAATAAGTTTAGAATTGATAAATAATCAAAAAAAAATTGACACGTGTTAAACGCTAATACTGTTTAAACCCGAACTTTGTACTAAAGGTGATGAAGAAAGCAACAAGCATTCAATCATCGTCCAACTCAATGATGACCGTTTCATAACTACTGACCTTGCAGTGTTCATCTAATAATTTTTGATATAACTTACACTTGGGTATTTTAAGTTCCTCTGCCTCTTCTACTAAGTCTTTTAACTTCTCAGTTCTGCCTCTGAGTGACGGACTCGCAGATAATATTGTTTTAACTTCAGTCATCCACTTATCAAAACTTTGAACTCTAAACTTAAGGGTCTGCAACATAATATGAAGTTCATCTAAATTATACCGGTAATGCAAAACTAGATTTTCTGGTTTGCAGCGGCAAATCTCTGAAGAATGATCTAAGCACACCATATTTGGACAAGAATCACAGGTCAGCGCAGAGAGGAAACACGTCGTTTTACAGATTTCACACAGGCGCTCATCATCTGCGAGCTTCTCAAAAGCTCTGCGAGTTGCGTGCTTTACTCCCTGGGCTGCCAACTTTCCTCGCTCTCTCGTTTCACTTTCCACCATGGATGCCAATTCTTTGTATGTCGGAATAACTACGGCTAGATCCAACTTGTCTCCTTCCAAAGCCATTCGACAAATCAATTCATCATGTGAAAAAACACAAAATCTCTTTAAATTTTTATAATGAAGCACACACTCCCGACCCGTGGGTAACCAATCCGGTGGGGCAAAGTTCACCGCCTCAGCGAAGTTATATCCTTGATTAAATCCAGTATGGTAAGATCTGGGAAAGGTTATGACGAACTCTCCCGCATGTTGATCTGTCCTGTAAATGGGTACCCCGGCATCCATGAGGATATTTGGATTCATTATAGTAACAAGTTGATGTAAGAGATCGGGTTGAGACTGGAAGAGTTCGGGAGTAGCAGATTTCATGGTGGCCTCCAAAAGTTCAGCACTGCTACCTGGTACGCCGTACCAAGTTTTGGGCTCTCCCCAATGCAAGAAGTTGATAGAATAACTCCAGTGATCTTCATTATGCCAACAAAAAGCGGAAAAGCACATGCCAACATACATCCATGGAACAGTCATGCCCGAGATATCCGTGTTGATGAACCTTAGTACAGAACCATTAAGAATAGGTAAATTATTTAAATTCCAACCCGATTCCACGTATTCTTGATCGCCTGGAAATAGATTGATGGATGACTTTGTAGGAAATCCAGAACCATGATCCATGGAGTGAAGATCTGCACCATACTCAACCATCACGTCTGCATCTGTTGACGACACAATTTTCCAAAATTCTCTCTCAGCTAACACTGTAGGCACAGAATGACTATCCATTTTAAAATATTCCTTTTTGAATGTGTCGGCCATTTCACCAAATTCTTGAAGTGTATATTCTCTTTCAGCTTGAGCGAATCCAAATGCTTCATCTGGCTTTTTTAATTCTTCGGCTATGCAATTTAAACAACGCCAATCACCATCGGGGATATTTTTCAGTGGTGGTTTCAGACAAAAAGTATGGTAGGTGTCTGAACAACCATTGCATACAAGCAAGTCGTTATCTCTGTTATCTTTTTTACAAACGACACAATGGTATATTGCAAGAGGATCTATTTCCATTTTTGTTCTTTTGCGAAATTTACCTAAATTGTCATCATTAATGGAGGGAATCACATTACATCCAGGCATTTTAGGACCTGCTCCATAACATGCCAAGCGTCTCAATTCCCGGTTGCATTTATCATCAAAATCTGCATCTTCCTTAATATCTGTTGTGCCAGGTAAAATCTTGGTATTTTTAATATACTTTCTTGAACAAGGATTGTAGGCCTCCGCATCAATTGGGACTGCATCAATTGCAACATTTATATTTTCTTTTTTAATATCTTCTTCACATGAAATAATATCTTTAGGTTTAGTGTCTGTTTCTACAATATTTAATGCAGCTTTTTTTTCAGAGCAAAACTCATGAAAGGGGAAAAGAATGCTTTCATAAGTATTTTTCAAAAAGAATAAAGAAAGAGGGCCATGATTGTAGCCTAACAGTGAAGACACCTTTCTCCAGCCTTTGTTTGCTGTGCACTTGTCAATTCCACCTTCTAATTTCACAATATGATACAAACTGAATAAATCAATTTTCTTGCCTTCAAATGATGGTATCTTCAACGGTCGTCCTTGCAATTCCCAAAATTTTGTTATTTTTTCGAGAAAATTTAATTTCAGTCTCGTCACACCCTCAAGTTCATTTAATTTTTGTATTCTTGGAGTAAACTTAAGTTTATCAACGTCGAGCGAAAAAGGTGGTGACCATCGCTTCGGTGGTCGTATTTTGCAAATACCAGTTTTTTCTGCAATTGGTCGTATTTTATTAATATAGCCGAGGGGGTCAGAAAATTCTTCGATCGTGGGCTCGAATACTGGGGCTTCGGGCGGTGGGACAAAATCAAACTCGTTCCGACAGGCGTATATACTTCTTTCTATAGATTGCCAATCCATTTTTGGTTCTTAATTGTCGTAACTGTTTATTTAATCCCTCGCGCACACTATTCGAGTATTTGAGGACAGCTGACCGCGAACATACTTTTAACAGCACTGATCCAGGGCCGCAGAACAAACACAAAGCATACGTGATTCTCAGTCAGATAAAAATGGCAGCTTAAGATTACAAACCTATACAATTATTAAACTTTAGGAAAGGGTGAATGCGCTCTGTCATCCCGGTACGAAGATATTATTGGGGAGTGTCACCACGGCTTTCAAAAATTAGTAGACACTAGACACTTATTCGTATAACTAACATTATTTATAATTCACATTGTAAAGCAGCCATCTTGAAATCAATTTACAAAACACAAGCAGTACTTCCAAAACTTTTTTGTTTTGAGAACCCTTTGAGTGTTTTTCACTTTGTAATTTTAAATGATTAATCTTTGGTCGCAGTAATTTTGATTTCGGGTTCTATTTTATTTACACCATTACATAGGATTTTACAAAACTGTCAACTTCTCCGAAACAAGCGATAGCGTCCACACACGGGTTGTACAGTTCTACAAACTAGTACAAACCAATGATATAATACAATTAATACATCATGGTCTCGTACAAAATGGTCACAGGCACTCTATTTTTATTTACTTTGTATTATATTTATACAATGCTGTCAATATTAAAAAAAAAACGCGATTCACAATTGTTCGCAATTCACAGGACCTGACGGAAGCAGTGTTACCAGCAGATCCCACTAACCCATAGAAAAGAGACAATCAGTAACCATAGATTACTAGGGTTACCATGCGTCTGGATTTCCCCTGACATTTCCCACCATACTTTACAAATAATGCATTATAATATACCTAGGTTTAAATAAAGTGGTGTATCAGAAAAACGGTAAAGCTAAAGCCAGCGGCGTTACTACACCAATGCTAATATTGCAATTCACTATGATACACAATATAGGTGTCCACAAGGTCCACGCCCTACAAAAACTTTTTTTATCGATATTTCTTAAACCGGTCAATCTTTTTTAAATTCACCGCAAGATGAGATCATAAAATTGAAAAAGTCATTTCTCACGCGTTCTATGAGAACATATATTTTACAATTCAGAATATTTTGAGTTTGTTCAAATCTTTCAGAACAGTGCTGGATTTATGTCACAGAGACATTATTAATTAATTAGTGTATATTATAGATATCTCACAGAGACGAAACTGTATTAATTATGGGAAAGTAGGTATAGAAGTCATTTGGGTGTAACAGGACTTATGACCTGTCTTTTTATGGTTGGCTTAAGTGATCACTTTACACAATTGTAACATTCGCCATTTCCACCCATGATAGAATATACCATGCTTATTCATTTTTTTGGAAGTTGTATATATGTTCAAATTGCGTGAAAAGCTTTCATATATGAGTTGTAAGCGCCTTTTCCATGCGGCCTGTACAAAGCCATTTTCATTCCCCTAAATCCCCACAGATGTCGCTAATGAGAAAATCTACAATTGATTTTACGGAATTTTGGGAGCAATATACTTTATTGTGTGTAATGAAATTCATCCGAATACTTGCATTACACTAGGATACGCCAGGAAATATTATTTCCAATTTTTGTTAAATTCCTTTTTTACCAGTATTTACAATTCAGAATATTTTGAGTTTGGTATATTCTATCATGGGTGGAAATGGCAAATGTTACAATTGTGTAAAGTGATCACTTAAGCCAACCATAAAAAGACAGGTCATAAGTCCTGTTACACCCAAATGACTTCTATACCTACTTTCCCATAATTAATACAGTTTCGTCTCTGTGAGATATCTATAATATACATATATTTTACCTAACAACCGCACCATTTTTCCGCAGGGGTAGGCAGAGAGGACAGAACGCCATACTTTTCTATCTTGGCGCATCACTTTTGATTAGGCCACATTCATGCAACTTCTCATCCTGCTGTCTTAAATATTCGCCCCACATATTTTCTTTAGCAACCTTGTCTCGCTCATTTTCACAAGACCAAACCATCTCATCATCACATTTATTTATTTTATCTATTATGCTATAGCTAGCATTGCATTAATTTATATTTTTTTCATTCCTTACTCTATGCGTCCATAAACCACTTGGTTCCATTTTGAATCCTTTTGAACTCCTCCGTCTCTCCAGTAGCCCTAACGTGGCTTTTGCCTTAACCTCCTACACCCTTCTCGTGCGGGACGTAGTTTTTTCCTATTAATTTCAGATGACATTTCATGCTGTTATGTTCTCTTACTAAAATAACTTTTATAATTATTGGATACCTATAAAATTAATAAGACTGTTATTTGTCTTACAACACAGCACTGTATAAAAAATATCACTAAAAACAAACAAAAATTTGTAGCAAGGAAGCTCAGAAAAAATCTCATTCAATATTGTTTAAATTTAATGAAATAGAACAATATATTCCTGCTACGTGAAAAAACTTGAGTTGCATCGATTTTTATTTTAAGTTATCACTTTTTTTTGCGCGTCCAGTGCAACATTTTTACTGTAACAGAAGTAGTGCACACGTAAGGTATGCGTAAGGTGCGCAGACGAAATGCGCGCGCATCCTTTAATCTGTCAAAAATTTATTCACTTGAAATTAGTGTTCCAGTAATATAAATAATGTATTATCGACCATCTTGAATCGAGTACCAATCATAAAAATGCTTAATTCAAAAACTGACGAATGATTGCTCATTAAATTGAAAATTACAACTGTTTATTGGATTACGATTTTAGGTGGGTAATTGAAATGCTAAAAAATGGCTTCTCGTACAGATTTATGTATTTCGTATTATTGTCGATGTTTTTTAAGAAGGTTTTTGTTTGTCACTTGGACTTGGACGTTTTTTGAAAATGTATACGTTTTTTAAAAAAAAAATTGTCTGCCGTAATTATTTATAATATTCGAGGTTACATTTCTGTAAGTCATCATCATCATCTTTAACCCCTTGTCCTAGTTGGCTCAAAGACTCGACAAGGTCCTTCCATATCCCCCTGTCTTGCGCTGCTTCCATCCAGACCCATTCCGTTTTCATATACGTTGCTTCTCCCAGCTTAATCTGGGGCGACCCAGTATTTTTTATATTATATTTCATTCGAATTCAAGGCAAAAAAAAACAAAATACACGGCTGGATAGGGGCTCAAACCCTGATCGTACATACAACAAAGCAGCGACTAACCGACATAACATTATGTGTGCAGTTTTCTGGGATATTCTTCCGTGTATATCTGACCTATCTGGCCGACGTTTCAGATCCCACTGCAGGATCCATCATCAGGGCTGATATTTTTTTGTTTTCTCCAATTTCGTTTTTTTTTTAATAATTTCAGTTATAATTAAAATACATCACTTAAAGGACGCACAAAAATAAATATAGTCCTTGGAAGCACCGGGTATCGTTCCTAGTACCTCTCATATGCTAGGCGAGCGCTCTACCACCTGAGCTACGTAAAGCACAGAATTCCACACCTTCAACGCTACCACCACAAATGTCCAATCACTTAATTTAGTATTTTGGCAATTGTTACTCAAAGATTTTGATTAAGTATAACTTCTACCGCATGTAGGTACATGAGTTTTTTTAAAGAAAGTTTTTGTTTTAGGCCGAAAATCGATAAAACGTTTAAGACATATATACATGGACGTTTTTGGAAAATGCACATGTTTTTTGAAAAGGAACAGCGTCTCAATAACGAAGCCATATTGAATTCTTGTCAGGTGTCAGATTCTGTTTACTTGTGAGTTCACAAATGTTTCGATGGTTTTGTAAGAAAGATTTCGTTTGCTCAAATTATTTTAAGTATTCGAGGTTACGATTCTGTAAGTATGAGTTTTAATTCATTTCATTTCATAAAACCAATAAAATAATCGACAATGATTTTTTTAGATTTGCTTTGGGACATACTTGTTTTAATTATGCTGCTGGGTAGAGGAATTAAAAAATTGATTAAACCCAGCGATTTCATTCTTTCCATTCATATAAATTAGAATATTAATAAAATATTTCAAAACTGAATTTTATACATCCGTCAAAATTAATTTAGGAATTTAGAAAATACAAGTCTCGTTATTTTTTATCCTTAAACTTTTCTTACAAGCAAAACATCAAAAATATATAAATTCATAAGTTAGCAGTTCGTAGTAGGGCTGTTAGCTCAACCATGTTTAAAATAATTTAGAAAAATATTTTTCTGGTGTGTGGTTCAGCATTTAGAAAACAGAACAGTAAACAAAAAATAATGTGAGAATATATTTTCGTAAACATAATCTTTACTTTTGGAATTATGATTACTAAATCTTTTTTCACCATCTTGTTCCGCACAGAACAGGCAACAAAGGGCGGTCCGCTGATTCCGCTTCAGAAGCCTTCGGGATGTCTCACACGGCGCGGGCGCACCGCTGGAAAAAGAGCGATATTGGTACACGGAAATGCGCACCAAAGGCGACAGCAAAAGAATTTACTTCGAGCAGTGTCTAACTTGACGGGGTCGTCAAGAGCAAATCGCCTTTAAAAAGACGGTTGTTCGCTGCGTAGAAATACTTAGCTTGGCAAAGTCCAACTCAGCATCAGCGAACAGCAGACAGCAAGAAGCAAAAGCCCTAGGTACCAAGCGTGACAAGGTCCGCTCAGCGTCAGCAGGCAGCAAATCGCAAACAGCAGAAGTCCAAAGTATTGAGCGTGACAAAGGCCAGCTCGGCTTCAGCGTCAGCAGGTAGCAAATCGCAGAAGTCCCAGTTGAAAGCGCCGAAGGGAATCGGGTGTTGAAATAAAACACAGGAGCAGGGCCACCGACGGTGTTCAAAGCAAAACTAAAGGTCCGCTCGCCTGGATATTCATTTTATACTCTTGGGCAAGTCCGAGCGCGGCCAAGCGACCGACCAATGAAACAAGTTTTACATTTTCATATAAATGGAACATTTTGCTTAATGATTCTACTATCAATATTACAGTTTATAATTAATTAAATATTAAACGCGCCCCCACCGGGGGACTTAAATACGCCATTACATAGGCTGCGTCTCAGGTAACAGCCTGGCGTATTTCGTGGGACCCCTGAGACTCTATTATTAAAGCAACAGAAAAATATATCTCTAAGTTGGCCTGAATGGCGAAAAATATTTCAACAAATAAATTTCTTAAAAATTTCCATTCTCATTTAGAAATAGTTTCTTATATCCATCATATAGAATGCATCGCAGCGCATCTGTTGACGTAACACACTTTTCTGTAAGACGCAGCTTACTATAATTATGAATTTTTTAGCTTTGCGGCAAAAAAACAATTTTGTAATTAAACCAAAAAATATTTGTACATATGAGTATGTATATTCCCCAGATAGGTATTGATTCACAGATCATTACACAAAAATAATTATCAAAATCGGACACCTCTGTCGGCAGTTATTCAATTTTATGTGTTTTCACTAATTTTTAATACGAACCCTCAGCCGGCGCGGGCTCATAAGCGACAGCCAGCGAGGTGTTGTGCTATCAGACTCGTGTTTTTAGACTATTATAGGTGTGGGTTATCCATTTTAAAGATATATTCGAAAATATTTCGATTTTTACCTTGTTTTTACCATGTGAGCTGTTGGCAACTTATTATGCCATGCAGTATGTAAAGTTGTTAACCATTTGATCATGTCATCTGTAGACAACTGTTTATGTCGTACAGTGTGTGTATGTGTGTGATTTTACTGCCCACTCATTTTGTCAATGCAATCTGTCGAGACAATTTTAATGTCGCTTATCAACCAAATTTCTGTTCATGAAAACAGGGTATAAATGCGCCTTTTGCGCAATAAAATAAAATCACCTCCCGCCCTCTTTCTTTTATTTGGAACAATGAAATGTGACACTCTATTATATACAATTGTAATTCATTTTCATCAAGATCTCTGAAATTAAAATTCAATAAATTCCATGATGTTAGAAAACTCTGAAATGTTAAAAAATCTGAAAATTAAGATTTTCATACGATATTTGTCAGTAAAAACATACACATTTCAGATCACGTCGTATAACCCATTTCAATTGCTCCCAGCGGGGCGCGATTTTATGAGGCTTCTCCTCTTCAATTCGTTCCCCCCTTTCTCGGCCGCCGCGGCCTGCCGCCCCGGCCCTAACCGAACGAGACCACCGCCGCCGAAACTCGCGCGCTGTTTCGGCACGGTACTCACCCTCAACCGGATCGAGGCGATCGGGCGGCGGCCATGAAAGGGGCATTTTGGAGAACACAATCTGCGCTCTGCTCTACATATAACAGAGATTTCTACCCTTTATGTGACGTGAACACGTCACTGCAGGTCTCAATTATTCTACAGCCTGACGGTAGTATCAAGCCATGTATTCACTAGGGGACAAATTGTCCCTCAACAGCACGCGCGGCATAAAGTCTACGTGACGTTGCAACGTCGTGCACTGTTCCGCGACCTCGCGCACAACATAGCGCGGCATTTCTACGTGCCGTGGCAACGTTGCCATGCGCACGGTACCCGAGCGTACTCACTGCAACATTCCGCGGAGCGTCAGTACCACGTGGTATGTTTACAAGTGAATACGCATGCGCTGTATCTGTCAAGATGACAATGCGGGGAAACGAAATCGTTCTCGAACTCATCGAGCTGTATCGATCGAAGATCGCATAGAATGTCCGTCCTTCTTCTCTTTGCAGTAATAATTTTCGCATCTCCTTTTTTTCTCTCCTCATTCTTTTCGATAAACGCAGTAACATAAACAATAAGCTGCTATCATCATAACCTCATAGGGCGATATATTCCGCGACGTCGGGAAAACAATAATTATTTGCAAAAAGGACTTGTTTTTTATAATATTCAATTTACTACAGTAAAACCTCGTTTAATTTGAGATTGCGACCCAAAAAAACATTATCGAATTGCGCGGAACCCCGTTTTCGCCAAATGAGATACCGCAGCTGTCATCCATAACCTCATCGGATGACATTTCCGCGACAAGATATGCGAGTCCCGGTGTGTACACGTCAAATGACCGCGTCATTGTCCCCGAAACATGAGCGTAGATGTTGATGCGACATGTCGAGCGGAATGTTTCGCGATTTGTCCCCTAGTGAATACATGGCTTCAGGTCTTATTTTGTCCTGTCCGTAACACATCTAATATATTAATGATTGTTACTAAGAGAGCGACCATAAACCACGTGGTTTGGTTAGAGTGGTTAGGAAGAATCCTACGCGGGGCTACATGAGGGGAGGGGAGGGGGGGTCAGTATTGCGCTATGTAATTCTTTCATTTATATTATTTGGCACAATTAAAACGGTACAGAATAAGTGATTGATAAATCTGCACAGATCGGTTTGCACTAGTGATGCAACAAATACGAATATTCGTATTCGCCAAAAATTTTATAGTTATAATAACTATATTATAACTAGAAAAAACATTTTATAGTTATATTCAGTTGAATGCAACGCAAATTACGGTTTGGCTGTGCCCTGTGTATCCGAACAACCTATTATCAGGGATTCCCCTAACATTGATGAATGGATCTGTTGAGTTCTCAAGTTGTCAATTGTTACTTGTTTTATAGCATGACATGAGTTCTTTTATCTAGTTTCGTTGGGTTATTTTAAGTTATTTTTTATTTAGGTTAGCGCATTTTAGGTTAAGTGCTCATTTCATGTAGTTTTTGTTTTGTAATACGTATTGTTCGTTCCATTTTATTTCCGTTGTATGTAAAAGTACATGGCAAAAAACTGGCCCAGAAATATTTTTTATTAAAACCGTCTACTATCGCCTCAGAAAGATTATTTTCGACCGCTGGGAATGTACAAACGGATAAAAGAAATCGCCTAACGCCTGAAAAGTTACAAATGTTGTGCTTTTTGAACAATAATTTGCCGGTGGTAAATTTTAATTATTAAATCTCTTAGTAAAAAAAGAACTGTGGTGTATTATCTATTACCTTGTTGAATTATTCATATTCGTATTCGCTGAATAGTAGCTTCGTATTCGTATTCGTATTTGTGAAAGTAATATTCATTGCATCACTACTTTGCACATAATCAATAATTTTAAAATACTTTTGGTAGCAGAAAACTGCTCAAAATATCTTCTGGAATAAATGGTAAAAAAATTAAGTTCTTCTGGGGAGAGGGGGGTCAAAGCAAAAGCCACGTTGGGGCTACATCGGGGAAGGGAGGTAAGAGGAGAAAAGGAGAAAAGAGATTCAAATGGAACCACATGGTTTATGGACGCTCATATATTATCATTTCGCCATACATTGAGCAAGCTTATAATATTAGTTATTCAATATTGAATTAAACAGGGTGTCTCGTAGCTAGTAGCAAAAACTTTGAGGGAGCCTTCTTCATTCAATTTTAAAAAGAAAATATTATCTGCACTTTGGGTGAAGGATAGGCGACATCAAATTTGTATTTATTTTTAAATATTTCTAATGTGGCCGAAGCAAAAGTGGTGTGCCAGGATAGAAGAGTGTGGCGTTCAATCCTCTCTGCCTACCCCTGCGGGGAAACGGCGTGATGGTTAGTTATTTAGTTAGTTAGTTAGTTATTTTTTGTAAAACGTTGGACTATCGCTGCAGTAGGGTAAGGTGGGAATGAATGTGCCGCGGAAGAAAGCTCCATTGCAAATATCTCATAAACTTTACATCTGACCATGCCGGTGAACTAGGGATGGGTAAATAAAAAAAATATATCGATTTATCGAAGTAAAATATCCAATTTTTTTTCCCAAAATAAAATTTAGCGACTAAAAAAAGGTCACTGGAAAAAAATCGAAAAAAATACTAATTTGATACTCGAAAAAATATCTATAGTTTTTAAAAAAATATCGATATTTGATATATCGCGAAAAAATGTCGATATATTGATATATCGATATTTTTTTCGCATCCCTACGGAGAACACCGGACGGGACAAATAGGGATGTTTTAAAAAATAATCGAAAATAATCGATATATAGGAAAATACATCGAAAATTTTCGATATTATTTTTTCAAAAACGTAATAAAAGTAAGGTGAAAAAATTTTTGGTGACCAAAAAAAAAGGTCACCGGAAGAAATATACCGATGTATCAAAGAAAAAATATCGATATATCGAAAAGAAAAATATATCGGTATATCGAAGAAAAATATATCGATATTTTTAGATAATTTTTTTCAAAAATGTAACAAAGTTAAGGGGAAAACGCTTTTGGCGACCAAAAAAATATATCAATAAGGAAGTCATTGAAAAAATAATTTTAAAAAAGAAAAATGTTATACATTGTTCATAACGGCAAAACACGTGTTCAGAGTAGACATGGGTAACTCAACAAAATTCTTTGCGTCAACTCAGTAACTCTAGCGCAGCGCATTGCGCCGGCTTATTGAGTTAACTCAAAATTGCGCCATGGCGCAACAAAATAGGAACGCGCTGTGCGCCGTCGCACGACGCACTATGCCAGTGCGCCGCACTTACAGGCTCCCAGCGCAGACAGCGCACGGGGCACGAACTGTGGTGTGCGTTACTGCGTTGGCTAGTTGATTTGACTCAGCGAGTGAGAGAATGAAAGCGCGGGCGGGTGTGTGTGCGCATACAAAATTAATTAATATAGTATTCAAAAATGGCCCGCTGGCTTGATGGGAAAAGTCACTCTTGCCTCTGGAATCGACGGTCGCCACTTTATAAAAACAACATATCTAAAAATAATGCTTACGAATCTTTACTGAACAATATGAATGACCCAACATTAACAGTAAAAATAATATATATTTTTTAAATATTATATAAAAAAATATTATTTTAATAAATAATAATAATAATAAATATATGGGAATTATTTTTATTTTTATCAAAAGTTAATTATTTTTTAGAAAAATTCTTTATGTTCATTTTTATGATTTAAAGATTTAATGGAACGGATAGGGTTGAGCCATGTAAAAAATGAAAACATAATTTGACAAATATGAGCGGCGCGTGGCCAAACAAATCAGCCGCTACATACAGAAAATTGCATGGAGACGAGGTGTGTATGCCACCACTGGAAATTGGGTTGCCGATCGGAGCGCGCGCAAGTCAGCGCCCAGCGGCCGTTGCCGCGACTGGACGTATGCCGCGCACGCTGCTTCCAACTAGCTGGAGAACAACATCGTCCAGACACTAGCCCTGACGAGGGCCCTTTGTTAAATGAATATGAGAATGTGATGTCTGGCTTGGCCGCCGATGTTATTTCCAGCCACAAGTGTCGATACAAATATGTGTGAAATTTGTGTATGTTATGAAAATGTTTTAAGAAATATGTTGATGCCTTGTGAGAAGCAGCGCTTCGGCGCCCTTTTGTATGCAATATTGTCATGTGCATTATGTTGTATCTCTTATGAGAAAATGTATTGGAATTTTTATGAATAAAATGGAAATAAAGAATTTTTATTGGGCACCTGCTGGTGCGTGGAAAGAGGTTAGAAGTTTGAGCCGAAGGGATTCTTCCGCGATGTAACGCCCCAAATAAAGCATGTGTGTGGCACGCGGTACCCGTGATGTTCGCCAACACTAAATGGGCACAAGTGTGGCACGCAATATCCGCCAATACGGGAGACCCGCTACAGAGGGCCTCGTCTCTTTCTTTTCCGCCGTAGAATCCACCGACGGGCAAATAAATATTTTTGAATATGAGCGATTTTATAAGCTCACCTGACCGGCTATAACTTCTAACACCTAGTACTCAAATTCCGAACCCCCGTCTGAGATGCGTATAGGGTTACCCTCCACGGGGGCTTGTAGGCCTGCACCGGGCGCCATCGTGCAGATGGTTCATCATGAAATAAATGAGTACTGAAAAACCGTGAGAAAATTTTGTATTTTCTCGATTTGGAAACGGTACGCCTGCCTGGGTCGCCCCGTTCGAGGCCCACGTCACGGTAAGCTCGCGCGCACGGCGAGCTTGCTCGCCGTGGAGAATACTAAAAAAGTCGAATTTTTAATCGACGACTGGAGCGGCTACCGTGGACGGAATCCTACTGATGTAGTGCCATTGCATTCCTTTTCTGAATGCCTATCTGGAGAATATATTTTTATATATGTGAAATGATATAGGCGCGCCTGAGAGTGGAATAAAAAATTGGTTTTTGGCGCTTTTTAAATGCCTATAACTCAGTAAATATTTACCTGACATATTTGAAATTACTGTTAAAATGAGCGCTTACATGCGCAATTTATCTTTGTCATAGCAAAACTTGTAAAAATACTGTTTTTGATTTTTTATGAATTTTTGAAAATTTGAGCCTTTTTTGGCAAATTTAATTTTAATATTTTGGGCCTTGTATGACCCAGCCTGTCCAAACAATTGTGTTATTATCATCTGCTAGGTCTGGTATTATAAAATAACACAATTTAGATCCCTGGGGGGCTACAATGCATTTTTAATAAATTAATATGTATCTGTTGTATGGAATCTGCCTCGCGGTGAAATTGCGTAACCGCGAATGGCCTAGTTCACCACTCGGCCGCCGGGAGCGCTGCTGCGCCTTCCCGGAATCCGGCAATCTCATTGGCTTATGTAACATGCTATGACGCAACCTTGCGCAATTCCCAAATTGGTATAAATAAACGCATTGAAATAAGGCGAGTACATGTTACGCAACTCGCGTGGTACTGGAAACGCCGTTTGGACAATCTTCTCGCTGCCTTTTATTTTCTGACCTCTGCTCACCTTTCTGGACTTCTGCTTTCTTTGGATATTTGGGACCTATGCCTTCTGACTTGGACTTCGCTTCGGATTTTTATACGATAAAGCACTACCTCGGCGTTTGACTTCTGGCATATCCACGGACTACGAGCTACGCAGTGAATCCTGGTGGCGATCTCTGCCTCACCAGCGAAGAACTGAGCCGCATCATAAAAAGTGTTCTTGTCCGGAACATCTAACTTTGTTAATAATTTGTTATTTTAATTTCATAATTTAATAATAATAAGTAAAAGCAATATTACGTAAGTATGAATGTAACCAATATTTTATTTGTAACCATTGGTACGCACAGGGCCATACCAAGTTCGAAAAACTATTTAAAAATTCCCAAAATATTTTAAAACCCGAGCGGCTAAAAAACCGAATTTAAAAATAGCTAAATATAGGGTGGGTCTCCGTGTTACGGTGGGAGAAATTCAGTAGAAATTTATAATATTTTAAGCACAAAGGTAAATTCGAAAGAAACAAAAAAAAAACACTTTTTCAGGAATTTAAATTAAAAATAAAAGACACTTTATTTAGCAAAAAACGATTCCGCGGACCGGCACCGTAACAAGGTAAAAGTAATCTCGGCGAACTGAGGATGCTGAGTCTGCGGAATCTTCCTTTATTTATACTTAAAATCTAGACACAGCGGGAAATCAACGGTCAAAATGGGATTAGTAAGGGAGGGGAGAGACATCTCGAGAATACCCAGTGGCGGATGGTGGTCAGCGCAGCATTCCCGAGCGGATCATACCGTGCCGGCCCATCCTCTAGACGGACTATTTTGCCCGCCTAGCCAAATTATCTCCCGAACGGGGAGGTGTACATATGTAAATGTTACGTCAAATTGAACGCCTGGCACATCTGCATGTGAATTTAATTAGTACCAATGTGTCCGGATGTGTCGGCGTTCATAAATCGCCTCAAAAAAGGCCGATTCCTATCTCTCGATGTATCTCCTTCCAAACTAATCCGATTCTTTATTTTATAACGAATTCTGACAGGAAATGACATGCCAGGTTTTGTGCACTTTTTCTGAGTTCATCTCGTGAACTTTCTGATTTTACGGCGTTGCAAACTTTCCACGCGCCGCGTACGTCTGGTCCATAAACCAGCGGCCCCCGCCAGGCGCCGGCTTGTCGCGTCGGCCTGCCTGACCATTTTAACGGCCTTTCAAATCTGCTGCGCAGTTATCTAAAAACCGGCAAAAAGCATATTTTTACTATTTAATTTAATCCGCGAGATCGGCCGTCATCCTCCACAGTGAGATACGTTTATTTCCGAATCTCGCGGATGTCCTAATAATGCACAAAACCTTATATCTCCAGTCAGGATTCGTCAGTAATAAGACCGCTAATTCCACTCATTTTATAATTCCATATTCCACAATAAAAAATTACAAATTACATATAGAATAAAATTACAAAAAATTCTTAAAACTATTCAAGTTGTCGAGGCCTCGACGCGAGTATAAGAAATATTATAAACTAAATGCATAAATGTTCAAAAAATAAACCTTATGGTAACAATTACACATACAATGAAAACGAAATATAAACAAACACATTGAAATTCTTAGAATAATATCGTCCAAGTCAATTAGTGAGTCAATACAATAGAAGTCAAATGAATGAAAACTAAATGGCGGAGATGGCGAGATTTCACTTCTTGGAAATTTTATCGGCAATATTGTCTCGTCCTAATGACCCCCTTTTTCATTCATACGCGGTCAACGATGATTCACTAATTGCTTTTCGCAGGCAATTTTTATTTACATCCTTTGAATTTATCGAATGGGCGCCAACACACACATACACACACACACACGGCCATATATTGTTATTTTTATTAAATTTAAAAAATTCAATTTTATGCCGCTGGATTGATCGTGTGCGAAACACCACCCCCGTGTGGCTTTGCCGCACTCGAAGGTAGCACACGATCCTCGAAGGCCGGGTGATGACATCTACGCGTGTGTGGTCTCCGACGCCTGCTGCGTCGGCAGGGTGATGACTCTGGCAGCGGGTCGCACGTAGTCCCCGTAGGCGGTCCGAAGTCGCACCGTGCGGACCTGGCCGTCGGCGGCGGGAACCGCCTCCACGATGACTCCTCGCGGCCAGCTGTTCCGAGGAAGGGCGGGGTCAGCATGATGGCGGCGGCCCCCTCCCGAAGCGGAGGGGCCGGCTCCTGCCACTTCCGTCGTTGGGCGAGAGTCGGGAGGTATTCCCGGATCCACCGGCGCCAAAACATGTCTGCAAGCTGCTGGGCGAACTGCCACTGCTTCTTGAGGCAGACCTGCTCATCCAGAGGTCCATACGTGGCGAGATGAGAATGTCGCCCGGCCGCGCCCAGTAGTAGGTGATTCGGCGTGAGCGGGGAGTCGTCCGTGGATCTACCGAAACGTGAGTCAGCGAGCGGCTGTTCACCACGTTCTCGGCCTCGGCGAACGCCGTCATCAAAGTCTCCGGGCGCGGGGCGCGCTCCTGAAATTTGTTCCGTTATCGGAATACAAATACCACGGGTGTCCGCGGCGGGCGGCGAGTCGTCGTAGGGCCATTATGGCCGAGTCGGCCGTCAGAGAATCTACCAGTTCTAGGTGAACGGCCCGCGTTGTCATACATGTGAGTAACGCGCCATACCTTTTTTCTCTGCGCCGGCCTATGGTCACTTGTAGGGGTGTCCGCCATCCAACACGATCGGTTTTTTCAAGCCTGGCGGTATATCGGCGACTGTTGTAGCTGACAATCGGGAATCCATTGTGGTTATTCCGTCCTCGTCCAGTCGCGGGGTCACCACGTACAAACGGGTGGTGCGGGGGAGGGGGGCTCCCCGCCGAAGTATGCTGAGCTCCGGTCCAAAAAACTCCGCTTGTGCTCGCAATACCCACGATCTTTCGGCAGCACACCGCTCATCCGCGGTCAGATCTGCTCGGCGCGCGCGGACTCTGCCGCGCCGGCAATTTTCTATAAAGCGCCGCACCCAAGCGGTCGCGCGTAATAATCTTAAAATGACGAAAAACGCCTGATATCCGGAAATGCCCCGACGTCGTATTGCGTAACAAACGCCGGTCGTAGTTGCAATTGCTCCGGATCAGGGTTGCGGCGGCCGCTTTTCTCGCGGCCATACTTCTTCATTGTCCCGTAAAAATGGCGGCCGGGTAAACCAGCGCCCGGTGGGTGTCAGGTCCGGCGGCTCGACATCCCGCGTACCAGTATCGGCCGGGTTCAGCCGCGTCAGCACACATCATCGTTGTTGTGACGGTCCCGAACACCGCGCGCTCCATATGGCGCGAATGTTCGGACTCAATGTTCGCCGACACGCTCGCGGCGATTAAATTTCTCGCGGTCCACAGCGGTCCATTAAACGGCTTCAGGGGGGCTATTTTAATCTTCGCTGTTATAATAACCACCGTACTGTGGTTCTATTTTTTCCAATGTAAGCCACCGCGCAACGTGCCTGTCCCGAGGCACCGCAGAAAATGTGTAGTAACACTTTGCGTCGGCGGCTTAGTATGCTCTCTCGAGCCATGCATTTATTTGCATACAATTTACGCCAAAATGCCGCTTCTCGGCGTGTTTTGGCCTCGTCCGCTGGTTACAAAACTGACCTTGACCGCCAAACTGCTCGCAAATAATATTTCGACCGGATCATCACATCAGCCATGAATCTCACCGGCTCGAATATGCGCCTTTTAGCGCCCAGTAGTTGGCATCTTGTCGGCCGTCTATCCGCCTCTCGCTCGGGCAGATTGATAAATTTATTGCGGTTCCGCACAACTTGCAGATTACACAAATTAAAATTAAGTATTAAAATAAATTTATCCCACGCGAGTTCCAATATATCACCGTGGTCTTGTCCGGTCTCAAGGCGCGCATATGTAGCGCGATGATATCTAAGGCCTCCCGATCCTTAGAAATCCAATTTTAATTTATTTTCTTCATCGAAAATAACCCGAATTTTCCTGTATTTCGGGGTGAAAAAATCCATGAAGTGCGAAGAATCCAATGCCGGTTTCCCAAATGAACCGACTCTTGGCCGTGGTAGACATGGGTGTAACTACCCTCCGCAATACGGGCGATCTCATCTAAATGCGCCTCTACAAATCCGCAAAATGCGAAAAAATTCCAATGTCGGTATCCGAGCTGAACCGATCCTTGGCCATATATATTTTTTATCACAAAAAAATATTAAAAAACCGAAATTCAGCTGCAAGGGCATGTCTTCCTTTTCCACAGAAGACCTGTCGCCCATTGGCTGCCGGCAAGCTATACAGTGGTGGCTTCCATCATGTATGGTCGCTCGGGTATCCACTTCACTGACCCGCACGCGGGGGTCACTTCCGGTCAGTCAATTTCAATATGTGTCCTGCGAGTGCATCTCGCGGGCCTCTCACTGGGCCGCTCAGCTATCCTGGAAGACACGGTTGCGGCGATGGTCGGGCGGCCTGGCACGCCCCCGGTTTTCTCCATCCTTGTGCTGTGCTCGATAAAACGCCGTTATCTGCACCCGCTATCTCTCCAACTCGCGACACTTCACAAATGGCATAATCTATGCCCCATAATAATTTTATAACACTTTTGTTATCCCCACAGTGCGCTTGATTTCCCCGGTTTCTCGGCTAAACCGTCGGGGCCGTAAATCCAAATTACGCAAAGTGTTTACTTTCATCACTCAACGGATGTTGGGCAAGTCCGCTGCCTTTCAAAATTATCTGCCCTAGACGCGACCGCGGATCGGAGGCGCACATACCGCGGGCGCCGTGTAGGCGCAGATTTCGCACCGGTCCCGATTACCGACCACACTGGCGACTTCGGAGTCCATCGGTGACACGGTCGAACCTTTATCGCATAAGGCGAATGTCTTTCTATGCCCCCGCGGGCCACACACGTCGACTTTCTGCACATTTAAAAAATTACATTTTCGGCGTCGCGGCTCGCGGCGAGCACAGTCTATCAGGCCAGATCGGCCGGGCGCCGCGGCGCGCCCGTCACCTGACCCGCGAGTGACACGTTTTCACTCGCGTTTCGCGGAAGGCGACGCGCCGTGCAGCATCCGGTGATGCCGCATCTCACAATTGTCCACGTCGCATTTTTTATCACGGCCCCGGCATCCATGTTTATGTTTCGGCGTCCACGGTTCGAGGCACATAAAACATAATCTTCTGTCCTTGACGATAGCCGCTCGGTCAGATACCGAACAGCGCGTAAAATTATTGCATGCCGCGGCGCCGTGATCTCTTGAGTCGCAAATACCGCAATTTTGCGTATTTTCCGGCGCTCGATGAATCGCGTGGATTTGCGCATTTTTGCGCCCCTTGTCTTCAATCACTTGCGCGGTCTGTCCGCCGCAATGGGGCGCTGAATCTGTCATACTCGACAGCCATCTCGAGAAGTCCTCGATGTTTGTGTTCACAGTTCCGGATCTCGCCACGAACCATGCCATTCTCGCCGAAAGCGGGAGCCTTCCGACGAGCTCGCGTAGCAATTGAGGTGAGGCCAAATAGCGCTCGTCCATACCTTTTACTGTGGCGACGGCATTCCTCACCGCTACCGCGAATTTCATAAAAATGCCTGTGTCCGTACTCTCAGTGAGGCGTGCTGTGTTCCTCACTTTTTCCAGGACGCTTGCAATTATCGCATCTGGCTGGCCGAATAAATCCTCCAGAGTGCGCATAATCCCCTCAACACAATGAGGGTCGCCGATCAAAGGGCGCACTGCTTCCCAAGCTGCCCCCTTGAGCGCGATTCTCAACCGCATCGCGTTCTCAGCGGTTGTCAACCCACACAATTCTGTGGATTGCCTGAATTGCGTCTTAAATGAACGCCATTCCATTGGGTCGCCCGAAAATTCAGCCAGGTCCTTTGCATTAGACTGCCGCGCTATCATAGCCGACACTCGTGGCTCATCCTGGCTGAGTGGATACCACGGGCTCTCAGGTGAACGCGTTGACCGGACCGCTTCTGTAACAGCGGACGTCAACCGTTCAAATTGCGCTTGTTGCGACCGCATCCAGTCGCCCAAGCTCGGATTATCGGTCCCGACAGGAGCCTCTTGATGACAAGTTGTAGGTGCATTCATGCGCGCCGGGTCTTTTATGGCGATGTCGTCCGCCGAGACACTCGCAGCGGTAATAGGCGCCGCTACGTCGGTTGCCGCGGCGCCGGCGACGAGCGCTCCTGCGCCCCCCGCCGCGGGGTCCCTTCCCGCCGCTGCAAGTGTCAAAGCCCTCGTGAACATCTCTTCTTGGCGCTTCTGCATTTCATCAAGCTGCCTCTTGTAATGCCGGTCCTTGTGGCGTAGCTCCCTGTGCAGCCTCCTTATATCTGCACTCGAGCTAGCCGCGTCAGTAGGTGACGCCGCCTGATCCTCAGCTCCCGACTGCCGGTCCGATTTATCTCCCGATGACGCTTCGCGACGGGAGGCATTGTCTTCGTCGGCAGCTAATTCGCGATTCGAATTTGATCTTAACGAGCGCGACATTTTTCTTTAAAATATTATTATTTTTTTTACAATATATTTTTACAATAATATAAAAATTCGGATTCCGACGAAGCACAAAATTACTGAATTTCAAATTTGAAACCGAAACAACGGAAATCCGGCTTCACGAAGGACCACGAAATGGTACGCACAGGGCCATACCAAGTTCGAAAAACTATTTAAAAATTCCCAAAATATTTTAAAACCCGAGCGGCTAAAAAACCGAATTTAAAAATAGCTAAATATAGGGTGGGTCTCCGTGTTACGGTGGGAGAAATTCAGTAGAAATTTATAATATTTTAAGCACAAAGGTAAATTCGAAAGAAACAAAAAAAAAACACTTTTTCAGGAATTTAAATTAAAAATAAAAGACACTTTATTTAGCAAAAAACGATTCCGCGGACCGGCACCGTAACAAGGTAAAAGTAATCTCGGCGAACTGAGGATGCTGAGTCTGCGGAATCTTCCTTTATTTATACTTAAAATCTAGACACAGCGGGAAATCAACGGTCAAAATGGGATTAGTAAGGGAGGGGAGAGACATCTCGAGAATACCCAGTGGCGGATGGTGGTCAGCGCAGCATTCCCGAGCGGATCATACCGTGCCGGCCCATCCTCTAGACGGACTATTTTGCCCGCCTAGCCAAATTATCTCCCGAACGGGGAGGTGTACATATGTAAATGTTACGTCAAATTGAACGCCTGGCACATCCGCATGTGAATTTAATTAGTACCAATGTGTCCGGATGTGTCGGCGTTCATAAATCGCCTCAAAAAAGGCCGATTCCTATCTCTCGATGTATCTCCTTCCAAACTAATCCGATTCTTTATTTTATAACGAATTCTGACAGGAAATGACATGCCAGGTTTTGTGCACTTTTTCTGAGTTCATCTCGTGAACTTTCTGATTTTACGGCGTTGCAAACTTTCCACGCGCCGCGTACGTCTGGTCCATAAACCAGCGGCCCCCGCCAGGCGCCGGCTTGTCGCGTCGGCCTGCCTGACCATTTTAACGGCCTTTCAAATCTGCTGCGCAGTTATCTAAAAACCGGCAAAAAGCATATTTTTACTATTTAATTTAATCCGCGAGATCGGCCGTCATCCTCCACAGTGAGATACGTTTATTTCCGAATCTCGCGGATGTCCTAATAATGCACAAAACCTTATATCTCCAGTCAGGATTCGTCAGTAATAAGACCGCTAATTCCACTCATTTTATTTACAATAAAAAATTACAAATTACATATAGAATAAAATTACAAAAAATTCTTAAAACTATTCAAGTTGTCGAGGCCTCGACGCGAGTATAAGAAATATTATAAACTAAATGCATAAATGTTCAAAAAATAAACCTTATGGTAACAATTACACATACAATGAAAACGAAATATAAACAAACACATTGAAATTCTTAGAATAATATCGTCCAAGTCAATTAGTGAGTCAATACAATAGAAGTCAAGTGAATGAAAACTAAATGGCGGAGATGGCGGGATTTCACTTCTTGGAAATTTTATCGGCAATATTGTCTCGTCCTAATGACCCCCTTTTTCATTCATACGCGGTCAACGATGATTCACTAATTGCTTTTCGCGGGCAATTTTTATTTACATCCTTTGAATTTATCGAATGGGCGCCAACACGCACATACACACACACACACACGGCCATATATTGTTATTTTTATTAAATTTAAAAAATTCAATTTTATGCCGCTGGATTGATCGTGTGCGAAACAACCATATCTTATCGTAAAAAAATTAATGGTTATATATTGTGGTAATATTTATTTTTAATTAAGCTGAAAAAATATTTCATAACTTCATAATTCATCAGTCAACTTAATTTAAATTTCGAATACGTATTCAGTTAAAAAGCTGAGTGCTATTTTTTCAGTCAGTATGTAACCCATGGTAGGACCGGGATTCGTAATAATCAATTATTCGGTAATATTAAAAAGATAATGCTTTAAAAAAGTAGGTAATATATTTTTTAATGATTTTTTTTTTACCGATTACCTAGTGAGTTGGCGTAATTGCGCGGCGCAGCGCAGTATTACTCGTGGCTGGCCGCTAGCATTCGTTTTGATTTTCGAACGTAAATGTATTCCTTAATTTATTTTTTGAAATAATAATTTAAAATATGTGGGTATTGTATTGTGTATAAATCCCAGACGAGGTATATTCCGATTTCAAGAACGAAGTTACAGTTTTGAGGGAAGAAGTGAAAGAGCTAGCTAAAGGAATCCTGCAGGGTGCTCCTTCGACGCCACCAAAATCTTCCTATGCTGGCGTTGCAGCCTATTGCAGCTATAAAAATCCAAGGTGAAATGAGGGAGGTTGGGCCCGCTCCTGCCACCGTCATCATTTACCCCAAAGAGGCCGAGGGCACCTCGGCCGATGCTACTAAGACTTAAGTTATGAGCACGCTGAAACCTACAGATGACGGTTTCCGTCCGGTTAGATTGAGGCGCGTACGCGGCGCAGGCGTTTTACTTGAGACGTCCTCTAATACTGGTCTAGATTCCATCGAGGCAGCCAAACCATGGCTTGAGTCTAAAGGTCTCTTGATGATAGATCCCAAAGACAAACTCCCCAAAGTCGCCATATATGATGTACCTAGGTCACTAGATGATACACTTTTGCAAGAATTTTATGGGATTAACATCGAGGGAAAGATAAACGTGTCACTAGAAGAATTTATGAGATCTACCAAGAGAGTCAGTATGTTCGGCCGCCGTGATGGCGACACTGTAAACTGTGTATATTCCGTACTTCCGGCTGTTAGGAAAATCATAATTGACGATGGCAGGATACACCTTAGGGAAGGCTGGCAGTCTTGTCACGTCCGCGATTTCGTGGGCGCCACGAGATGCTTTAAATGCCAAATGTATGGCCACATAACGCGGTCATGTAAACAAAAAGAAGAAGAAGAACGTGCCGACATTGCGCTAACCAGGGCCATAAAGAAGAGGAATGCAATAAGAAAGATGCTGAACCCCGGTGTGCTACCTCCACCGGGTTAAAAAAACCAGCAGACCATAGAACTGGTGATGCGGCCTGCCCCACATTTCAGGCCGCTGTGGACCTATGTGTAAAATTGACCATCTATGGCTAAGGAGATCATAATCGGCCAAGTTAACGTTGGCCGTTCACGCACTGCATCCTTAGAGTTGCAGCGCGTGACTAGCCAATTTAACTTATCTCTGACACTGGTTCAGGAGCAGTACACCTGGCGGAGCAGGTCTCCCGGGATCGAGGCGCCCCTCGTTATGGTCGAGGAGGGTGTTTCGCCTGGTGAGGGGATTCTGGTTGACAGTAGTCGCATGAAGCCTTTGTACCTGGCACACCTCTCCGATCGATTTCGAGTGTGCGTCTTCGTCGTGCTTGGGGGAATCGATATTTAATTTATCTCGGCATATTTCAAGTACGGTGACCCCGTGGGTCCCCACATCCTGGGACTCTCCCTCAGGGGTCCCTGTGGTCCCACTGGCAACAATGGGTGACCGAGGTAGGGAATGCTGATCCTTAGAGGATTACGGGGCTTGTTCGGAGGGGTGGCGGTAACCCCGTCTCCCTCTTATCCGGAATATCCATCGGGGGGAGGACAACGGAAGACCTGATCTCTACTCTGCTACTGGAGAGGCTCGTGCCTCTAGAGCGGACTGAGGGGGAGGGGGACCACCATCGGCTTATCCGTGCCCTGGCCCGTCTCTCAACCAGTTCCATGCTGCTGGAGACACGGGAACCTCCCCCGGCAACGGAAGCTGAGCTGGGTGCCATCTCCAGGAACCTTAGCCCTAAAAAGGCCCCCGGTGTGGACAAGATTACGGGCGCAATTGTGAAGAACGTATGGAGGTGTGCCAGAAATGAAGTTTTATTTGTGATTAATACATGTCTAAGTGTGGGGGTTTTTCCCATAGTATGGAAGAGAGGGGTGCTCTCAATCAGACCCAAGGGGAATTCCAAACCGCGGTCTGATCCAGGTGCGTATCGCCTGATCACGCTCCTTCCCGTTTTTAGGAAGGTACTTGAAACGGTGATACGCAATAGGCTTGAGAGAAATCTCTCGCCGGCCTGTGACCGTCAGTTTGGGTAGATCCACAGAGCATGCCATGATGTACACGCAAGAGTGGGTGAAGAATAATAGTAAGAAGTATGTTATTGGGATTTTCTTGGACATATCGGGTTTTTGATAACGCCTAGAGGGAGATGATACTCACCAAGCTGAAGGTCCGGCATTGTCCGGGGTATCTTTTTGACATTGTCAAAAGCTACCTCAGTGATTGCACCGTGACCCTTAGTTATGGTGGTGTGTCTCGCACTACGCCCTTGGACATGGGTTGTCCATAGGGCTCGGTCCTCGGACCAACCCTGTGGAACATCCTGTTTGATGACCTGCTGCTGTTTCCGTTACCAGATGGTTGTATAATTATTGCCTACGCGGATGATGCTCTACTGCTCGTTTCTGGACAGACTCGCAGAGAATTAGAAGACAAGAGCAATAGGTCGATTGAGATGATTACTGATTGGTGCAAAAGAAACAAGCTTACTCTGGCGCCTTCGAAAACGGTTGCTTTGAAGATGAAGGGTGGCCTGAGTTAGGTTAGAAATCCGATCGTGAAAATGGGAAGTACAAATATCAAATCTGTATCTGGGAGTGACCTTTGATATGTCGGGCTCCTTCCTGACTCACGTCAAGACTATCTCCGAACGAGCGGGGGTCTTCTTCACCTCCATGAAGAGGATGAGCGTTGCAGAGTGGGGCATCCGTTCGCCTGCTATGCGACTAGTCTTTAAGGCTACATACGTGGCCCAGGTCACGTATGCTGCTCAGGTCTGGTCGCATAGACTCCGAACTCATAGGGTGGTCGCTGCAGCACTCAACAGTGGTCAGAGAGTGCCCCTGTTGGCGCTGACGGGAGCTTACCAGACTGTGTCTGGGCAGGCCCTCCCAGTATTAGCGGGGGTGCTCCCTGCTGATCTAGAGGTCTTAGAGACCAGCGCTCGCCGTAATCTGAGGCGGGGCCTGGAAGTTGACTACTTTGGTAGGACTCTCAGGCTCCTGGAAAACGAGTGGACTCGGGAATTGGGCTGACGAATTAAGTTAATTACGTTAGAAGTCTGGCAAGAAAGATGGGACGCCGCCACCACTGGGAGATGGACCCATTCCTTCTTCCCGAGGATGATGGTGAAAGAGAGAAAGGGGTCCGGAGGGTATTTCCCGGCTCTGGATCACTACACAGCACAGGTGCTGTCGGGTCATGGTGAGTTCAGGTCCAAATTCCATGATCTTGGACTCTCCACTCACCCTTGGTGCGCCTGCGCTCGTGTGGCCCAGACCCCGGAACATATCCTCTGGGATTGTGCTCTGTTGAGGGATGCTAGAGAGGACTTGATTGAAAATATAAACGGGCTGCTTGAGACAGGTCGGCATCCCACAAATATCGACCTGGTGAGAAATGAGTCTAACTTTAGACATCTTAAAGACTTTGTTGGAACTTGGGTGTCCCGTTGGGAGATCCTACGGGGCCCTGCTCCGTAGTTTTTCCTGAACCAGTGTTTGAATCGTCGGTGATGATTTCTTTGGTCACGAATCTTTTATGTTTTTATTATTTCTTCTTTATGTCTTTTTCCCTCCACGGAGGGGTTGTGTTTTCTACGTCCTGCGCCTTGTTTGGGTGATGTATTTTATTTTAATTTTATTATTGGTATTATGTATTTTATTGTTATTTTTGAAATAAAGAGAAATATGCGCGGGACAATGAAGGTTTTGTGCGACCGGTTTTCGTCTCTGCGTGTTGTATTGACGAAGGCCGAGAGAGGAGGTCGCTTTAGCATAAAATAATGTCAACCAGGCGGCGAACGTGCTGGGCCGACATAGACGCTTTTGCGCATAGAACGGCTCAGGGTATGTAGTGGGTCCCCTTCATTGTGTATAAATAACGTTTGTTAATTTAATTATTCTATTTCCTGTACTCACTTATAAATATTACTACTTTCCTGATTCTACATCACAGCTAAGTTGACAGCCAAAGCTGTCAACTTAGCTGTCTGTCAAAATAAAACCCATTGGCCAGTAAAGTAAAATGTAGAAAAAAAAGATACCTATCACTCATTTTACATTTCACGTTTCAGTTACAATTTGCAATTTATAAAAATGAAATAATATTTGTGCAATACCACAGTTTATAAAAATTTAATAATATTTGTGCGATACTAAAGGTGTTCAATTGTTCAATAAGACTCCGCCGCATTCTGCGCCATCTGCGGGCAACTCAACACCTTTGAATTCTCCCGGTCTTGCGCAGTGTGCTAGTGCGCCGTTCGCTAAAGGCCCCCATTCACGGGCGTGCCATCGTTCCAAATGGCACTCCCAAATCCTAAATGGCAGTTCCAAATCATTCCAAAATACGCTCGTGAATGTCGATACCCATGCAGTTCAATTAGGCGCGCCACGATGGAATTCCAAACGATTGAAATTCCATCGTGCCGTGCCGTTTGGCGCACCGCGTCCGATCTACAAGCATGCTCGTGAGTGTGAAAAACAACGCGCCATGCCGTCGCGCCAAGCTGTTTGGCTCGCTCGTGAATGCAAAAACCCGCGCGCCATTTGGCTCAGTTCGCTTTGAGTCTCGGAAGTAACGACACGTAAGCCGCGTAACAATAAGCACAAACCGAGAGTTCGTAATTGAATTCATTGCTAAATTTAAAGAATTACATAGTTTGTGGAAATTACAAACAAGGATTATCACAATAAACAAAAAAAAAGACGCAGCTTTGGCGGAATTGCTGGAATTTAATAAAATTAAAGTCGTTTGCAATTGCCTTATCTTTATAGTTTTATTACAATAAGCACTTACGTTTAACACACTTTGTTTTGTCGGCTTTCTATTAGGTATTCTTTAGTATAGCTTATTATTAGTATACTTTTGCTTTCATAAATATTTGAGCCGACAAACAAGAAGTTATATACAAAATAATTTTCAAAAAACTTGCACGTGGGGTGTGAAATATGAAATAATATAAACATATCTAAAATTTTGTCAGTTATCGAGATATTTTTTTAGTGTTTTTTTTTAATTTGTATTTCTTAATTCAAAATTATTTTTCAGTATATTTTTTGTTGCTTTTTATAACATACTACAATTATTGTGTGTGCTTTTTTAAATATATATAGAATGTATATATCATCCGAAGTAAATTATTCCTTTCTTAAAAATTTTACGAATATATTCGAATATATTATCATTAAATATTCGATATTCGAATTATTGGAATCACGAATATTTGGAGGCTCTAAGCAACGACCGCTAGTGTCGCTGTCTAGTGTATACTAATCGGCATGGCGCGTTGGCGCGCCCGTGATTGTGATAAAAATTTCACAACGCTCCAAATCAAGTCGTGCCATATGACGCGACGCAATCGCACGCCCGTGAATGCCGGGCTTAACACATTTTGAAGAAGTGAGTTGTCACACCCGGCGCAGTGAACTGAGTTGACGCAATTACGCGCGCAGCGCAGTGTTACACATCGCACGTTTAATCATAAAGTGAAATAACTCAAAATTTACTTTTGGCGGGTTTTTATCATGTCGGGGACTACCTATCCATGGCCAATGTGTTCAGTTTAACAGCCCGTTCCAATGATTAAAATGACAGAGATAGGAGACAATCTTTCTCTTTAATAATAATGCCCGAGCACTAGTTGATACTCAGAAAGTGATCAATTCAGTCAATTCAGTGTTACGCCGGCTTCGTTCATAGCAAGGTCTCTGACGAATATTAAAAGAACGCAATAAGTCAAAGTATTTCCGTGTTATACTATCAGGTAAGTATTTATTTTGGTTACTTATTTTTCAAAAAGTGCAATTATTCAGACTTAGTTCAGTTTATTAGAAAAATGGAAGTATTTTTTCGATAAATTTGAGACTTGTTACAGTTTTCTATAAATTATATTATGGGATTTGGAGAACATTTCCAGTTGATGTACTTTTTTATTAAGATATTTAATAAAACCACGAATGATTAAGTAGTATTGTTTCAGTATTATAATCTTGATTCATAAGAAACGTAGTATGTTTTGGTTTTGTTTCTGTTTACTATTTATTTTTTAAATACAAGGCAAGTACCATCTAGAGTTATTTTTCGTTTTTAGTAAAAAAAGGTATAAATTTTGTGTGATATTAATTAAAAAAACGATAATTAAAATTAAAATTTTGTATAATATGAGTATGTAAATTATATCTAAAGTATTCTTTGTCAGATTTTAGGATGGCTTCGAGGGCATGAGGATGGCTTTGAGGAAGGTAAATCCTTTTATAAGGCTACGTTAGACATCTCTGATCGTATGATATTTACAATACGGAAAAAACAGAATGAGAATAATTTTTTATTATCTTTTGATTTTGATTTGAGAGGTCAACATCAGTCATAGAAAAATTAGTCCCGAATTAAGAACTGCCCTGAAAAAGCACATTCAATCTATCCCTACGATTGAATCTCAATACCTATGAGCTTCTACATCAAGAGAATATATTAATGGCAGCAAAACTATCAAAGACTTGTATAATGATTTTAAAATAAAACAAGAAAAGGAAAATAAAGACGCTGGTACTTACATACCTAACATACTACAAAATATTTACAATGGAATTTAATCTCATTTTTCCAACCCAAAAAGGATCAATGTGATCTTTGCAACTCTTACTGTAATTCTAATATTGATCAAAAGAAAGATCTTGAAGAAAAATATCAAACACATACAGAAGACAAGAACTATAGTAGGATTGAAAAGCTCAATGATCGCAATAAGATTAATAAAAATGTCAGAGTGGCTGTGTATGATTTAGAAGCTGTGCTGTAGTGCCCAAAAGGTGAATCTTCGTCCTTTTACCAAAAGTCAAAATTGAATTGCTATAATCTCACTATAACCGAATTAACACCAAAAGAATGCAATGTAGTCTACAAAATGTTCACTGCTATTTTTGGTCAGAATGTGATGCAAAACGCGGTGCCATAGAGATAGGCTCATGTGTGTGGAAATATTTCAAAGAATAATTCACACCATAGTTTGATATTACCAAAGGTGTCAAACAGGGTTGTATAAGTCTGCATGGTTGTTCAACTTGTATGTGGATAATTGTGTGAAAGAACTAGAATGTATGATTTGATTGTATGTTGTCTACCGTACGCAGATGATAGAGTATTAATGGCAAATAGCGAACAAGACTTACAGAGTCTAGTAAGCAGGATGAATGATGTACGCAAGTAAAGTGACCTTATTACGAATGTAAACAAGTGATGATATTCGAGAAGGAGGAAGGTAAAACAACATGTGAAATACTATTTGGCAATGAATGTTTGGAACGAGTAGATGAGTTTGTGTAATTGGGAAGTATATTCGATAAAAGAGGGAAGGTTGAGAAAGATATTGAGAGGAGAGTTACTGCGGGGAATAGAGTGAACGGTGCTTTGAATTTCTAATAGAAATATATCTACCGAGGCAAGACTAGCGGTACATATGAAATTCTGGTACCAACACTGATGTATAAAAGTGAAGCCTTGAGCTGGCAGAAAGGGAAAAAAATAGACTGAATGCAGTGGAGATGAGATCCCTTAGACATATGTGGAGCAAATCCATTTATGATAAAGTAAAGAATGAAGATATTAGGATTGAATGTACAACTGATCTATAATTAATAGAATTAAAAAAGGGTCGCTCAGGTGCTCATGTTGAAAGAATGGTAAGAAAGATATGTAATGCAAGTATTGACAGTGCCAGAAAGAGAGGGCGACCGCGGAAGACGTGACATGACCAGACTAACCAGATACTGAAAGATGATCCCGTTAGAAGCCTCAACAACCGTCGAGCTTGCATAGGAAGATATATGAATGTGGATGAGGCGAGAGTTGTATGTCAAGACAGAAGAGTGTGGCGCTCTATCCTGTCTGGTTACACCCACGGAGAAACAGCGTGATGGTAAGTAAATAAGTTATTATGATGATTCATGATGATGAAATATTCACTACATAAATATGGGAATTTTACCTACCATTAAAACTTTTATTATGTTGCCTCCGTTATCCAGAATATACATGTGAGATAGCATCTCCTTTCCGGCCCGCATCATCTTCGTGCGTAAGTACCCTCCTTCCTCTTTTCTCCCTTTATTGGTGGTAGCCCTGTTTCCGTTTCCTTTATTACCACACCAGGCAGGCGGAAGCCATTTTGGTTCAATTAGCTCTCACCAGGCAGAGCTTAAGTATATTCTGGATAACGGAGGCAACATAATAAGAGTTTTAATGGTAGGTAAAACTCCCATATTACGTAGTGCCGTCCGTTATCCAGAATATACATGTGAGAAGTGTTTGTTACCAATTTACAGGGTTAAAGAGGGCTGCTAAGGAAATGGAACTTTTTATCGGAACTAAAGGGCGCTCTATCTCTTTTCTATAAAACTTTGAGAAGGTGTTTTCGCATTGCCAATTGCCTCTCTCCAAAATATCTTGTACAGGATAGTTCTCAATCCAACTTAGTGATGCTACTGCGGATCTAGCACTACCAGCTGGGGCATTTATTCCCGCATCTTTTAGGACAGATCTAACCCACCCTGCAATCACTGCCGATGATGCTGGTCTTGCCGGGCCACAAGTAGATATGAAGAGGTTTGAGCTGTTACCTGCTTCTATTCTACGCTCTTTTGATAGTTCACAGACTTGCTTCACCCAGTATACTGGGTCCAGTGCTACTTTTGGTGATCTGGGAGATTCTAACCTGACTGTCTATGTGACTTAGGCCCGGTTGTTTCAAGTTCGATCAAAGTAAGTGGAAATCCTGAGTTAAACTGAGCTTAACCTCAAGGTCACGCGAAATCTCGCAAAAAGAGTTGTTTCAAACCAAAAAATCTGTCATATATCGGATTAGGGGTTGTTGCAATTGTGTAAACTAAAAATTATAGACAAATGCAGTAAATGCACGCCAAAATAATTTTGCATGTGGCATTACATCATTTAAATTTCATTTGACCACATTTGACAGCACCATGACAGCACGCAAATGTTTCGATACGTGAAGTTCATATCATCAACAATGCTGTTTTACTAAATAATGACTGAAGATGTCAACAAGAAGATGAAAGGAGACTAGTGGGCTGCATTACGCAACTAATTTAATGTTTTGTGGCTTTGTTCCCGCCTAAATGCGCACTGTCCAACAGATTTACGAAGTAGATTCGAGAGTATGATGAAATGCGCCAGGAAGGTTAGTTATTGACGAAAAAATGTTTTCCTACCTATTTAGTGTTTGCAAGAACAATATGTTTTTATTTGATCTGTATAGTATTTCTTTACTTTTTCTGTTTATAACATTTTCTTTGTTTGCAGGTAATAAGGTAAGTGAATCCAAAGCCTACGACTGATATGCAGAATAAATTATATGTGGTTCAGTTAGATATTTTCAAAACCCAACTATCTAAAGAATCGGCAGAAAATTCACGAAGTTGTTTTGGAAAGGCATAATGCCAAAAGAGATCTGGCTTAATTTAATTATAAGTTGTATTTTTTATTAAAATATTCATTTTCCTGTTAATAGGTAGGTATATAAAATACAAGATAGGTAGGTATATAAAATAGAATAAAATAAAAGAGTTTCATACACCGAATATATTGTTTTATTACTATTATTCCGCGGACGTCCTCTGCTTCTGCTGCCTTCGACAAACAATTTTCCTTACCATTCTTTCTTTGCTCATCAGTTCCACATGACCAAACTATGCGACAACATTGGTAAATAACATCGAAGTTCGTAGTCCAGTGGCCATGTCACTGGCTCTGCATACTGAGAATTCCGGGTTCGATTCCCGGTGAGGTCGCAATACATCTCTCTGATTTCTTTAAAATCTAGGTGTTCTTGTCGGACCGCAATTAAAATTGAGCCTTCAGGCCCATTGTAGCATTAAAAATTGCTGTACATATGGTTTGAGGGCATAGTCCCGGTCTCCTACAATATAGCAATTACCAAATCTACCATATCACGTACCATATCAAGTACCGTTTGTCGTAACTTGATATTTTGTTTGGACATAACGAAAAATATATTTCTTACTTTTATAGTGCTCTTCGGCTGAGTAAAATGTGGTCTGAGGAGCCATTGCTCTGGTAATGGCTGACCCTATCCGCAGTCCAAGATACAGTATTCCAGATGCATCATCTACGCACCTTTCATCGATATAAATGTAAAATTATCAAAACCCGAGTGAAATAGAAACCTTGAAAAAAAATATTGTCGACAATGCCCTGCGGTAAAATTCATTTAGAGTTGTGGAAAAATCAATTTCTTCTGACAAAAAAGTATTGTTCGAGGTTTAAATAAATTACTTCTCCTGTTAAGGATATACTGTAGGATCAGTCGATCATCAGAAAAGCCTGTGTCACCCTACATAATATTGTACATTTCGACACTTTGTATGTAAAATGTCGAAAAATTAATAAAAAAATATTTTACTGACAGATGTCAATTACATTGCGCAGTGCGCATGTGCGTTTCTGACCGAGAGTTTAATCTAAAATTTCCGCTCAGAATTCGCTGACAGATTTCACTTAATCCGAGTTGAAACAACCCGTTTTTGAAAAAAGTACTAAAAATTTGAGTTTAAACTCTACGCTTACTTTACACTAAACAACCGGGCCTTAGAGTCAGTTTTCGATCCAAAAGCTGGCCAAAGCGTAACGTGGTTCCTTGTTTCTACCAAATGACTTTGGGAACATCTTTTAAGAGTCAGGTAATTGACTCTTCGACCTGAAGCTAGTAGAAGTGTGTTTTGTCTTTGGAAGATTGTCCATTAGCCAGGTGCTCACTATCCGAGGGTCCCAGATAGGGGGTTTTGGGGACTTGATGGATGTTCCGCACGGGAACTGATAAATTTTGCGCGGTTCCATCAAGCCTGCTTCCGAAGGCCGAGGTTGTAAGTCACGGCCCGCTTCGGAGACAACACAGTGCTAACACTTCCATGTAGTGGAGAGCCTTTCGCTTTGAATGCGAGAGCCTCATAGAGAAACGTCCGTCGCGGGGGTCCAGAAGCACAGGAGGTTGCAGAGGCTGGCCCGTATATTCTCAGCCGCCATCTTTACCAAGTAGGAATCCATATAGGGGGCAGGATAGCAGTAAAAACACAGATGAAAGCGGTCCAGAGGGCGTCTAAGTCACCGCACGTAATGTGCAACAGGTGACCGCCGGTGGCAAAACTATTTATTATATATTATCTTTACAAGTGATAAAAGATTACACAACCGCAAATTGCGTCAAAAAACCAATGGCCGTTGGCGTCCGCTTCCCCACTCTCTCAACCCCACGCGCGGCGCGACTGTCGCCGCCTCACGGTAACTGTCGCAACGCGCGGCGTGCGACCGCCATCTTACGGTGCTCTGGGGAAGTAGGCCGGGCCCGCGCTAATTTAAAATCAAAATAAATTATAACATGTTTTGCCTGAGCCCCACGGGGTCAGAACTGTGTCACCTGATATAGCCTGACCTTGCAAAGGCTTGTGACACAGTCAGTGGACCTGCAAGATCCTACATACTTAGAAACTGCATCAAAAAGTCAACCGTGAAGGCTCGAATTTTAATCAGGTCATAAAAAATAGAAAACGTGATTTTACGAGATTCTAAATTATACCATTAGATAGATCTCAACCAAGCGCATCTTTTGGTGATATTTTCAAGTATGTCGGATAGATATTAATTGCGTAATGGGCAGACAAAGTATGTCACACGCGCGGGCTGCGTACATACAGGCGGCGCGGTCAGGCCAGTTTATCGGGGCCCACGCGAGACATTTTACTCTCAATCAAACATTTTTTATTTTAATTTCCACTTTACAATACCACACAAAGGACTCATTTGGCACATTTAAATACTTATGTATTTTTACTTCCTCGCCTTTTCGAGGCAGGACATTTACATAAATTCCATCAAAACAGCGGCCATTCTATGATAGTCCGCGGCGCTCCGCGCGATTTAAAAATGATTTTATTCCCATCGCGCGAGCATTCCCTGTATATCAAGACCACGAAACGTCAATTTTATTCAATATTACATTTACAAATGTCTTATCTAATTCTTAAATATTTCATTCTTAAGTATTTCAAATATTTCAACACTTTACAAGATAAGACCAAAAATGCAATTTCTTCGTGGAACTTTTCCAACGCCCTCCTATCCGCTTGGAGGCGAGGTGGGTCCCCATGTACGGCATTCGCCCATACAACGGACCTGGGCCCCAGAAGGACCAACATTCACGACTTCAGATGGGTCATCATCATCATCATCATCACGTCGTCTTATGATGTTGCCATCATCATTCTACCTGTCCGATACACTCCCCCCGTGTAGCTAGCTTCTACACTGATCCAGGAGGACAGGTCCATCCGTGGCCCTCTGACATGGTGATGATCCGGTAGCGACTCTGGTACAGTTACCTGCTGCCGTTCTCACGCGGACAACACGTACGTGTCCGTCCGCCGCAGCCCTCGCTTCAATCACCCGTCCCCTAGGCCACGGGTACAGTACTTCCAGCTAACTCCACGTTAGCGCCCGGTGCAGGCGTACTGTCTCACCTCGAGTACTTTCAGCTAACTCCACGTTAGCGCCCGGTGCAGGCGTACTGTTGTAGAGGTGAACCATAGACCGAGTTCCTTCGGCGCTGTCTCTGCAGGGTGAATGACCGAAACATCCGCGATCATCTCAAGCGGCCAAAATCACAGCATCAGGCGTGCCCATCCGCGATCATCTTAAGCGGTCCAATTGCACATTATGCCCCAGGCGCCAAGTCCTCGCCTGTCCCAGTGATTGTGTTTCCTCATTACCCCTCCAGAACAAAAAGAAAAAGAGACAGCATTAGTAATGTGAACATTACATATACATGGATGTGAACATTGGTCTAATCAAATAAATAAATAATATCAAAATATTATCAAAACCAAAACATATCACACCATTTCCCAAAAACAAGGCTCCATTTAAAGCGCTGTTATGGTGAACACTCATATTTCTCGAGATTTGGTTCCCGCCAGATTCCAATCGGAATCTCATTAGATTTCATCTGGCCACTTTTCCAGGGATCCACAATGCTCTCGAGCTACAATCGGGCGGCTTCACGCGCCGTCTATACCTCGTGCGTATGACGCGGTAGGTATCTCCCAATGGTGACGTCATACACTCCGCCGAAAGGAGAGCCAAATTGTTGCTGTCCCTTTCTGTCTTGGCAGATCACGTCAATGTGCTGACCATTTCCATGGTTCCAAATTTGTGTGCTGCGTCTGGTCTCAAGTAGTGAAGATTGCATTCCACGAATTCTGCGCGTCACAATTTTATACGCGCGCTTTTCATACCACATTTGCTTTAGCGCGAGCCATTTATTTCAGCGCGCATTCACATATAGCAATGGACTCCGCTTGCATTTTGTGATTCACTATTCTCACCAGTCGTCTGATACACACACACACACACATATTTCATTTTGTATGCACTCAATCTGCTGTTCAATGCAATTTTCGGTGCATTTGTCACGTCTCAATTAGACGTTTTCTGAATGCTGACGTCCCATCTGTCGAGCATAGTGCTCTCTCATTCACGCGCGTGACGCGCTCGTCCATCGAGCGTAGTGCTCTCTCTTTCACGCGCGTGACGCGGTCCAACCGTCGAGCGTAATGCTCTCTCTTTCACGCGAGTGACGCGGTCCAACAGGTTCAACCGATCTCCTGCCGGCATTCCCACATATGTACTGCGTTCGGCCAAGGTGTTCGCCGACGTCTTACGTATTTACCGCGTTCGGCCAATGTGCCCGCCGACATTCCCATATATATACTGCGTTCGGCCAATGTGTTCGCCGACGTCTTATATATGTATAGCGCAATAATCAGCACTCAGAGTCGGTGGCGTCCACTCGATCGGCTGGAATCTGTTCGTCCTTTTCATTGACATTTTTATTGACACAACACACGCGCGCTTTTCTCACTTTAACATATATTTGAAAATAAAATTATT